>OU015470.1:2281397-2441397 GCA_907164805.1 Brachyptera putata | reverse complement strand
TGGACACAGCATGCCACTCAAAATTCCTGTCGACCGCAACATCGCTACAAATAGACCCAATTGTATCCCCATGAGGCCATGGTGCCTCGGGTTTTTGCCTGTATCTTCTGCAAATCGTGCTAGGATCACGATCTGTTTCTTTAGGATAAAAGTCTCGTGAAACGGAATCTGGAAACGGCAAGCATCTGAAAATATAAATCAACCGCAACATCGCCGCGAAAAAAACACTTTGTGGTTGCCACGGCCCACACCTTCACTCGGAAACTCCGAAGATGAATTTTGCGAAAACGGTTCAGTTAACTGTCGATACCTATGTGCCTGTCGTTACCGCGATCGTTTCCGCCCACCCGATTGACCGCCACCATGCTTTTAGTTTTTTATTTCAATTCAACTCCAAAAAACTTGGAAAATTTCTCGATGCTCGGGATTGAAAACGTGGGTCAGCTCCTGATCTATATATACCGGAATTCGCGGTAGGATTTATTTTTGCCTATATGAAGAACAGTCTTCTGAATCCGAATCTGGCCACGGAATTCCGCTAAAAAACTTCTGTCAACCGCAACATCGCCGCAAATAGATCCAATCGTTGCCCCAATCGATACTCGTTTGTCAAGGGGGCTGGGGTGTTT
The DNA here is from genome assembly GCA_907164805.1 of Brachyptera putata. Classification (NCBI taxonomy): domain Eukaryota; kingdom Metazoa; phylum Arthropoda; class Insecta; order Plecoptera; family Taeniopterygidae; genus Brachyptera; species Brachyptera putata. The sequence continues at coordinate 2,440,768 of OU015470.1, read as the reverse complement.
TACAATTCTTGCTTTTTTTTCTACATGTAAAACAGTCTCCTGAATCCCGAACTGAACACGGCATCACGCAAAAAAAATCCTGTCGACCGCAACATCGCCACAAATAGACCCAATCGTGTGAAAACATGGGTTCAGCTTTTGGCCCATATCTTCCGGAATTTGCGGTAGCCCATGCTACGTTTTCCTCAACATACCGACCGCGTTTAACGACTTTGAATATTTTCTGGGAAAGGTGTTGGCCGTGTTCACAACGAAACAAGTGGCGGTGGCGGTCGAACGGGTGAGCTGATTCGATCGCGGTAAGCACCATGGCACCAGATAAGAGGGCGACAATCCCCCAAAATTTCGGCAAAATCCATTTTCCGACCAAAGGTGTCGGCCGTATAGGCCAAAAAGTGTTTTCCTTTCCGTCGATGCAAGGTCGATCGAATGTTTTCAGCGGCATACTGTGAATAAATTCGGATTTAGGACTGTTTTTGATGAAAGCAAAACTAAAAAATGAAACTTACCGTGAATTCCGGAAGATATAGGCTAAAAACTGAATGATGTGTTCAAAAGATTGGGTGTATTTGTGGCGATGTTGCGCTCGGCAGGATGTTTTTAGCGACATGCTGTGTCCAGATTCGGATTCAAGAGACTGTTCTTGATGTACAAAACCTGAAAAATGATTCCTACCACGAATTCCGGAAGATATTATGTATGTCAATATAGTAAGAAGTCAATACAAGTGTGAGTAAATACAAGTATATTCATGTACAAGTAATGATACATAAGTTGAGAAGTAATATACATACACAATATTATACAATAACAACAGTTGACTGCTATATAACTTCAACAACAGATACTAGTGGTGGGTGGTAGTTCAGTCAACTAATCATTCCTCCAGAAACTCTCACGCTTCAATAACATCTTTCAAAAAAGAACCATCTACGTCCTGATGCGAATGGATTCGTTTCATTAGTCTCGAGTGTAAGAGGTATAGTGAATAATTATCATAGAATAGAATATAGAATAGAATATAGACAAGCATAGATTGCACTCCATTACTCTTATAATCATTTTTTCCTGGTGTTGTGGTACTGCATCAGAATCGTGGATAAGAAATATATTTTCCCAAAAATATAAAAATGTATCAAAAATGTATATGCACTGCAAAATAATTGAATATTGAATAATTTGAACAATGGTTCATATGGTTCCCTATAGAATACTTCTTATTCAGGAAGCTAGCATTTGCCGAATATCATATCGGTTTGTTATATTTGGTAAAACCAATAATCCATTGATTTTACAGAATGGCTCCATAAAATAACACCATATTGAATATGTGACTCGTCTATATGTGCAAATTGTGAACCAGTTTAGCCGTGTTAAACTCACATATATTCAACATCCATTTCACAAGATAACATTCCACAAGCAATTCTTCATCTTTTATATGGTCCGTCCATGGTGACTTTTCATCGATTTTCATTATTTATTCATTTATTCATATCATGACGTCGCAATTGTGCGCAACACGGTGGCGAGTTCCATTATTAGTAAACCGTACCCAGAATGTATATATAGTATACCCAGAAATTTTATTTTTATTTTTTGATAATACTTTTTCCTTACAAATATACAAGAGGTGAAGTGTTACAGTTAATATTCATCAAATTTGTATCATTGTTACGTCTAAAATTCATCAAAACGGTTTTTTCAGCATTCAGAAATAGTTCGTTTGCTCTAGCGCATTTAGAGTGGTCTTGAACAGCAGAATTTTCAATTGACACTAAAAGGACTGCGTGAACAGGTCGCAGAACTGGCTGAGTAGACTTGTAATATCACAATTCCAAATTTGGTATAGACAGTATAATGAATATTCCGAGTATTTAAATATTATTGTAAATTGACGAATATTTCAGGCCATTCGATGATGATATATGCGATTGGCGAGGAAATCAATTAGATGACCGTATTTCCTTGAAATAAAATTTGATAGCACAAAAAAGAACATGTTATTATGCTCTGCAAGAATAGAACGGAATAATAATAAAAAAAATTGAATCTCACCAAAAACCGTGCTGGGTAAAAACTTGAAGCCAAGGTCTGAAATATTTTAGCAACTTCGAAAACATCTTCATATAGAAACGGAAATACTTTAATCTGCGATGGAAAATTATAGCTGAACTATGCGCTGTCACAGACACCGCAGTCCTTGTGTTAAAATTAATTGTTTTTAAATAATTAAAATGGGGTTGTAGGATCGCTCTCGCGGTGCCCCGTCGAAACGATCCTACCTTTCATCCTTGGGGAGCAATGATTTTTTATCAAGTTTCGATGCTATTGAAAAGAAAATACATGTATAAAAGGTGTGAAATCAAAGCTGTATGCCAAGTGAAACTTCTGAATTATTCATCAGTATACAGCCTTGAAAATGACAGGAGACACTTGGCTTACTGCCCTCCACGTCCCCTAATGTATATAACACCAACCCGATTTCGAAGTGGAGTGTCTATGATGCTGAGAAATGAGCAACTTCACGTTCCTGACACAGAAAAACCTAATATGATTTAAGAAAATGTGTTATTCACGCTTGGCTCATGGAGACTTGGTCGCGTTATCGGTACCTTTTCAATTATCAAAATGTACACCTTTTCAAATAAATGTTGCATATGTAGCTCGAATAAGGTCAAGATGACTAGACCTTACATTGAATGTATATGATGAATTATAATTGAATCAATATCTTGTATATTTTGTGTATAGTTTGATCCCCGCTGCCGACCATCTTTACAGGGGTTTTTCATGGTTTCCCTCTGTAGTCTAGGCTAATGCAGGGATGGTTCCTACAATAAGTCGGCCATGACCGCTTTCCTTCCCATTATTCTTCCCATTTCCCAAGAACCTTCATCTCATCATCCCATCATCTCATTAATCATCCATCCGACGCCATTAGATCTGCGCTATCATAACAGTGCGTCGTTAAACCCAATATAAAATAAAATAATTATCTTGTCAGATTTCGCATGTAAGGTTTTCCGAACTCGATTTCAAGGTGAAGAAGATCAAAAATGATTTTGTTGTTCAAGTTTAATCATTGCACGCTCTAAACATTCTGTTACCTTATAGGTCAATATAATTATAATGGCAAGCAGAATTATTCCAAGTGTGCGTAGTATAAAACGATATTCAAAATCTACAAAAAAACGTGAGAACGTATTTAGAAAGTATAATTCCCAATCAAATCAAAGTTCTCTCAAGTACTATCTAGACTGAATGCCATCAAGTTGATGGGGAATAATATTTTCGAATAGAGAATTAGACTGGGGGGTAATAAGCGAAGTGTTTCCTGTCCTTTTCTAGGCTGTATTGATGAATAATCTATAAGTTCCACTTGGCATACAATTTTAATTTCACACTTTTTATATGAAGGAGTTTTTATGGTTGCTAAAATATTTCAGGCCTTGGCTGCAAGTTTTTACCCGGCAGGGTTTTTGGTGGGATTAAATCACGGGTTGAAGAAGCTTTTTTTAAAATATTTGAATATTTAGAATATTCTGAATTTCGAATATTATTTGTATTTATTTTTCAAGAGGAATAATTGTTCACACCGTGTAAACAGCCAAGTGAGCAAACACACGTGTGCTGCCTTTTACATATAACATTTTGTCCTGCCGATCGTCGTACAACTCCCATGTACCATCTATACGTCTGCAGTAGGCCGTATAGTGCCCCATCCCTTGGCCAACAGCAGACGGACTGAACGATGTGCAACCACGGAGTTTGAATACTTTTTGAAACAGATTCAGGATGAGAGGGAAAGCTTCTAATTCTGTTTCCAATGGCAATTCAACGCCTACATTAGGGAACTTTGAATTGCAATCGGGTAATTCTTCAGGTGTGCTGACAACCTAAGCAGCAAAGAAAAATACAATTTAATTAGTGATGATTCAATTCCACATACATAGGCATACTGTGCGCTGTTTTTCGTCATAACTACAGAACTTGATTCGTCAATTTTTTATATTCTATATTTTCCAATCTTATTCTTCTGAAGTAGGTCCTATATGGGGGGCACTGAAAAATACCACCTCGTCGGGGAATCGAACCCCGTACCTTCTGCTTGATACACATATGCTCTCTAAATCTGAAATCTGACCTAACGAGGGGGGTAGCTCCCCTCGTTATAGTTCCTATCTTTGTCAATATTGATTGTATACACTTCAACTTTGGCACACAGAACATCATGCTAAACTGAGAAAAATTGTTGAAACGCAACTGTATTTTCAGTAGTATGAGCTGCTACTTTAGACAGCCCCCGCCCCTCTGCCCTCACACCATTATTCATATGTTGCTCCCAATAATCGAGTCATGAATATTATAAAGTAATTTCAGATAATACTAAATTTTTGTGTGTGTTATATATTATATACGTTCATTATTTTTCGGTAATCGTTGAAACTTATTTCAGATGATACAGCATGGGCCCCGGGGAGGCTGCCCCGGGCCCCCGGCTGCCCCTGCGGTAGTTACGCCACTGCTACCGGAATGAAAAAGAGAATATATATAGACATGTAATGGAATTGTACTTACCTTATCGCCTCTGACATCTTGGAGAGTTGATAAACAGATATCGGTTGTATATATTATAATATTTCCCTTTAATCACTCCACTTCTGATAATTTATGCTCTCACTCCGTATACTGCAAATAATTAGCGGGTGACCAGAGCCCATGACAATGAGCCAATGAGCCCACTTGTGACATGTCGATCAACCTCTAAGAAGCTGCACAAGAGCAGTAACATCTTTTAGAGCTATGAGAATTGCATATCGCTAGGTCCACACCGCTTTGCACCTACCACGATTCACTACCATATCGATGACTCGAAAGTCGTGTTGCGAACACTGCACAAGCAGCTAATTCTAAATTTAAGATGCCACAAAGAAAAAGAATAGTACGGGACCGGAGAATTAAGGTTGTTATACTTGATTGAAGTTATCAAATCGTCAAATTCATTCAAATATTAGCTAAAAACAGCTATGAACTGATATGAACTATGACGTGAAATGTATATAAATAGAACTAGAAAACAAAAAGTACTCACTATATCACTAATATATCACTTTATTTTATTTAACACTAGATCTAGTGCGTAAGTACTAGCAGTGGCAATACTGGGGCGACACAGTTCTCTCGACAATGGCAGATCTGTGCTCAACTATAAACCTTTTTTAGATTATCATTTGTTCCAGTCGGAGAGAATATTGAATAACCACATGAACGACCAAATTGCGCTAAATTTGAAATGTGATAATTTTAGGCTAGGATCGAGCACAGAAGTATCCTTCCAGGATGGGTTGAAGAGACCGAAAAATGGAATAAAATATCATGATAACAGTTAGTGTCGATTTAATTGCGAGGACACTGTAACATGCACTATCATCCATTTTTAATTAATGAGATTACAGAATTTGTGCCAAAGTTGCGTGAACTTAATGGGTCATCAATGTTTCGAAATCGATTCTCTCGAAATATTACCCAGCACAAATTCTGAAATACTCGGCACAAAATCTAGAAACCTATACAAACTCTGAGCAAAGTTTCAGAATATATGCTCGCATTGGAGGGGCTGTGTGAACTTGGCCCCTGATGATTTTGAACAATTTTCGGAAAATTACCAAGTAGAAAATATTCTGAAAGTCTCGGCATAAGTTTATAGGCCCAGCACTAACTCTGGAAAAAGTTTATGAATTTGTGCACACATTGGAGGGGTTTTGTGAAATTGAGTTTTCTTTGATTGAAAATTGATATTCTCGGAAAATTACCCAGCACAAATTCTGGAAGTCTCGGCATAAGATTAACAGGCTTGGCACTAACTCAAGACAAAGTTTCAGAATTTGTGCTGATATCGGGGGGTCTGAGTGAACTTGGCCCCTCATGTATTGAAAATCGATTTTCTCGGAAAGTTACCAAGCACAAATTCTGAAAGTCTCGGCATAAAATCCAGAGGCCTAGCACAAACTCTGGGCAAAGTTTCAGAATTTGTGCTGACATCGGGGGGGCCGCGTGAACTTGGCCCCTCATGTATTGAAAATCGATTTTCTCGGAAAGTTACCCAGCACAAATTCTGAAAGTCTCGGCATAAAATCCAGAGGCCTAGCACAAACTCTGGGCAAAGTTTCAGAATTTGTGCTGACATCGGGGGGGCCGCGTGAACTTGGCCCCTCATGTATTGAAAATCGATTTTCTCGGAAAGTTACCCAGCACAAATTCTGAAAGTCTCGGCATAAAATCCAGAGGCCTAGCACAAATTCTGGGCAAAGTTTCAGAATTTGTGCTGACATCGGGGGGGCCGCGTGAACTTGGCCCCTCATGTATTGAAAATCGATTTTCTCGGAAAGTTACCCAGCACAAATTCTGAAAGTCTCGGCATAAAATCCAGAGGCCTAGCACAAACTCTGGGCAAAGTTTCAGAATTTGTGCTGACATTGGGGGGGCTGCGTGAACCTGGCCCCTCATGTATTGAAAATCGATTTTCTCGGAAAGTTACCCAGCACAAATTCTGAAAGTCTCGGCATAAAATCCAGAGGCCTAGCACAAACTCTGGGCAAAGTTTCAGAATTTGTGCTGACATCGGGGGGGCTGCGTGAACCTGGCCCCTCATGTATTGAAAATCGATTTTCTCGGAAAGTTACCCAGCACAAATTCTGAAAGTCTCGGCATAAAATCCAGAGGCCTAGCACAAACTCTGGGCAAAGTTTCAGAATTTGTGCTGACATCGGGGGGGCTGCGTGAACTTGGCCCCTCATGTATTGAAAATCGATTTTCTCGGAAAGTTACCCAGCACAAATTCTGAAAGTCTCGGCATAAAATCCAGAGGCCTAGCACAAACTCTGGGCAAAGTTTCAGAATTTGTGCTGACATTGGGGGGGCCAGGTTCACGGACCTACTTAAACGAGCTATGTGGTGTGATATGTGCATGAGGTGGTGTCATTTCAAATGTACAGGTGTGGGTAAAAAAGAGTTGAAGAAGGTGAAGTTTACTGGATGGATCTGCTTTGATTGCAAAGTTGGGAAAAGGCAGTCGTTTAGCAACGCTGATAACGAAGTGGAATTATGGATTGATGATAGTGACCACAATCAGGAGAACTGGCCCTTGAATTCAATGAAATTGGTGAGCGACATGTATGATGAATTGAGGAAGAAAAGTGAGCAAAAAGAAAGGGATTTTGCGAAGGAATTGATTGACAGATCCATGTGGGAATCTGAAATGGAAATGGACATGATTGGGTTGGGAATAAAAGTCAGGTATCTGAAGAGGACTTGAAAAATGTTGAAAAAAAAATCCGAAGAATTGGAAAAATTACGTTCAGATTCGTTTTTACAAAACATCGAATTATAATTATTACGTGAATCCTTGAAAGTTAATCAAAGCAGGAGTTGTACACAAGAAGGAGTTATAGTTTAACAAATGCCTTCGGAGAGAAAATGAAGAGAAAAACAGAAATGAACCTTGTCCGGATGATCAACATGAGGTATATAAAAAAAAACAGAAGGAACAATTCATGGGACACAAGTGGAAAATTCAGTGGAATAAAATGGAGAAAAATACATCAATTGAGGAAAATGCAGTTCGAACAGCTCTAAAGACACGACAGTATTCCACCGCAATTGAAAAGAGCGAGAGCGCTACGAGTGTGAGCCCCAAACGAAAGAAAAAAGTGTTGATTGTTGCAGACAGCCATGGTGGAGGACTGGAGGGATAGCCCAGCAATGTTGAGTAATGTGCCAATTTTGACACTGAAACGACTGAGATCTCCAGCATTATGAAACCAAATGGGAAAATACTAGATGTTAGTATACTAGTTGTATCAAGGCTCTCACAAAAGATTTCGATGTAAATCACCATCTGATCATTATAGTAGGTACTAACAACATTTCGGAAGGCTATAATTCATATCAATATCAGATAGACATGATAAAAACTTTGGTCTTGATACTTCCCATCACGAAACAAACTCAGGTAATATCGAATACCATTCCTTATATTTATGGTAGATATGAGTATACAAATAGAGAAATATTGAATATAAATAAATCGATGATTGATAATGTGAACACAGTGAATACAGAAAGTAAATTTAGCCCCAACCTATCGATAAACTTCATAAATAAGAGAATACATAAAATTCATTACACCAGTGGAGGTATTCACCTAAACAAGTCAGGTAAATTGATTATCTGTGATAGGCTAGCAAGTCTGTTATGTACTGGTAAACATACATAGCAATTACCAAATCTTGAACAAAACCCGTTATTGAATGAAAATATGAACTCTAATAATTTCTTCATTTGACCTATGAATATACTTCCAACATTGGACGTCTTACCATGATGGAAGCAAAATATGTGACGCGCTGAAGAGTACATTTTTGAGATTCGCAATTTCAAATCAAAACGTACGCATTTAGCTCGTATTTCAATGTAAAGTACATAGTTGAGTACTCGCATTGTTCCTGTTCTTTCTCTCCATAAGTCAAGTAATTGAAGCATTTATCAATTGGTAAATGTGGCAGTATGGCTCTTGATCAGGGGTCCAGATGCTTTTACACACGTATTTGAAATTCAGAGTGTCCAATTCAAATGAAATGTATTTCACAACGTTGCTTAATACAATTGGGAAGAGCTGGATTCACAGAGTGCATTACACGTATTACTTTTATGAATCAATATTTAATACTACCAGTATATTGAGTATGACGGCATCCCTTTGATTCCCGCATGGTGCGAAACTAAATGATCAAGTTGCTCATATCTCGTTACGTTATTGGTAGTCATAGATTTTACATCAGATCATTCAAAGATTACTCAGCTCTTCAAACGAATTAGAAGTGTTTTTAGAACATCAAAAAGAAATGAATGAACAAATTGATATTTATGTCTTTCTGGAGATTGGTTCAAGGAAAGTGAAATAAATTTATTGAACATTTGTAACAATACTTTAATGACTTCATTCTGTAGAGCTGAATATGAACATGGTGATGTAGCAATACACGCTGAAAATAATATAAAATCAGTCACTGAATCAAGAGGGGACATTCATGAACTATGCATAGAAAAAGACATTCAATATTCCCATACATGTGATCCCCCCCCAAAAAAGGGAGAGAGATGATACAATTGTTAAAACATATCGCTCTCCAAACGGAATTTTTCCCATATCTATGCAAATACTAGAAAATGTATTGCAAAAGTTTTTTCATGAAAATGAGCAATTGATAGTTTTGGGTGACTTTAATATTGATTTTAATGAAAATTCTGATTTCCGAGATCAAATAATTCATTCATTCTCAACTTTTGATACAATTCTTACTATAAAAGAACCAACTAGAGTTGATATCTTCCATAAATCAGCATCGACAATCGATAACATTGGAACCAACCAGAGAGTGTGATTGTATAATACATTTGTAATGAATAACTGTCTAACGGACCACTTTGCTCAATTAAGGACAATACATATTGAAATAAAAACTCAAAAACATGAACAAATTGCTATGAGAAAATTTAGTGAAGAAAATATTGAAATTTTCAATAAAAACATAATGGAAGCGAGGTCTATCAGTGTTCGCTATAACTACAGACGAGAAGTATTTGAACAAATTTTCTTGGAAAAATTTGATCTTATGTTCCCAAAAAAAGATATATAATTAAATAATATATAATATATATAATTAAACCAAACTTTATACGACATTCCTGCTTAACTTCAGGAATTAAAGTATCCAGACTTAACATGAAGTTTATATTTAAAATGAACAAATACTTGAATAACACTTTTACAAACAATTACTTCAAATCCTATGAAAAATATACAAAAAAGTATAGCCAAACAACTGGGAGTAAAAAATGAGATTAATAATTGTGGTGAAAAAAAAATCGAAAATTATTCAAGAAATAATATAAAATTAATCAAGCCAAAATGAAAAAGCCGGAAAAGCGGAAATATTAAAATAGAAAATAATGACTTGACCCTTACGGATCCAATAGAGATATCAAATGCATTCAATTATGAATATCCTACGTTACTGTTGTAAAAAATTGACATGTAATCAGAATGATACGAATGCTCATCTGAAGTACATGGATATTGCCCAAATAAATGCATTTAATTCGATATACTTTGATGAACTAATAAATTGGAAATGTTACAAATGACTTATAAATTGAAAAAAGAAAAGTTGAGTGGAATTGAAGATATTCGTGTATCACTCATTGGAAAATGTATTACTGGTATTGTGAACCCTTCGGAAGATATTTTCAACTCCTGCTTGATAATGGTATATTTCCGAACGAACTCGAAAGATCTCAAATTATTCCAATCTTCAAGAAAGGAAAAGAAGAGAAAATTGGAAACCATCGTCCAATCTCTCTATTACCAGCCTTGTCAAAAATATTAGAATCAATAATACACGTAAGATCAACCAATTTCTTGGAAAAAGAGAAATTGCTCTCTGAAAAGCAAAATGGTTTCAGAGAGAATAGATCCACTACATGTACTATTGATAATCTGATTCAAGGAATAGAATGAATGAATGTTGGGTTTAGAGGCGCGTCGACACCGAGGTCATTTTGCGCCTGTTCAAGGAATAGAGAATAGAGAACAAGTTCATGGAATAGAGAATAGAGAACAAGTTCATGGAATAGAGAATAGAGAACAAGTTCTCGCTATATTTTGTGATCTATCAAAAGACTTCGACTGTATTGACCACACAAATTTGTTAAATAAATTAAAATATTATGGTATACGTGGTGTAGCACATAAATTAATTGAATCCCACTTGACAAATATAGAGCACAGCGAGGAGAACTGACACATTATGATGAAAATAACGAGGAGATCAAATGCATATCTGATTCCATGAGAATTATAGCAGGAATTCGACAGTGATCAATTTTGGGTCCACTCCCGTTCATCATATTCACAAATTATTTGCCAAAAAATATTGGAAATTCAGAACTGTATGCGGACGATACTAGTAGTATCATCATCAGAGAAATGTCTAGTAACCTCTCGAAAGTGAAGTCGGAACAAATCATAGCTGAAGGTACAAATTGGTTTAATGATAACAAATTGATTCTCAACTCGAATAAAACTAATATCATTCATTTCAAATGTACAAATACTCAAAGTCAAGCATATTCTGAAATAGATATCATTGACAATGTGATTGATTCTTCAAAATTAGTTACAACTCCGGAAATGAAATTTTTTGGGGTCACTATAGACGAACACTTAAATTGGAAGCGTCATTGTGATATATTAGCAACTGAATTGAGTTCAGCTGCTGGTTGCCTGCTGGTTCACGCTCACCAGGTACTCGGTCTGCCGGAAGAGCTGCCAACGGTTCTCCAAACGAGGAAGAACACCAGAAATGGTCAGCAAAATGGAGGGGTGTACGCGGCGAACCTCCCGAACCAGCTCCTGGAGAAAAGAAATTATGTCAACATTGCTCTGCCGGTTACTCACATTGTTGACACCTGCGTGGATCACCATGTGGTCGAAGTACGGGGCTACGTCTACAGCCATCGGGATGAGCTGCTGACCTTGGCCCCACTGTAGCTCAGAACGGTTTCCCGAACACCTGCACAGACTAAATAATCCTTGATCATGGAATCACCAATAAAGACCATGGCCATGCTTACTGTGTAGCTAATCAACAGTCAATTAAATAGCATTTACAAGCAAGCACCAGGCAACAACCACACTTTTTACCACTTGGCAATACAACTACAAGCAATTACTAATCGATTACAGCAAGGAATCTACACGTGCCGTTCAAAACCACACTTAATTCAATCACAAGCAATGTTATTAGGCACTACAAACAACAGGGAATGACGTCTAATCTTTAGAAAGACAATATACGATCAGAATACTATATAGGATTTGTAAGTAGCTGATTAATTCGCCAAAAAAAGCGAGGAGTGAAGCAAGCACGTTAGTATAGCCCAAAACCAAACTACGTAATGGCGAATTCCGGTTTCCGTACAAACTGAGTGTCAGTTCTTCTGAAACTGAAACCGGAACCTACAACTGACTGTCAATTGTGACCACTTCCGGACAAACTGAGTATCAGTCCCACAAACCGGAAGCGGAAACGACAAACTGACTGTCAGTAGCAATCACTACCACGCATAGCTCGTGACAGCTGAGCTGTAAGCAGCCACTCCGATATAAAATAGACCGTAATATAAGTGATTTCAGTATATTCATACATACTGGTAATGTTCATTACAGAGTCCAGAGTTCAATGATCTAGCCAGAAGTTAGCACCTTAGCAAGTATCTGTAAGTGAGTACGTTAGCCAAGATATAAAATATAAGCTTTGTATTACATGTTGTCAGATTATTGCACATTTTGAATATGTTTGTTTCATGCAAGACCATTAAAATATTTTATGCTTTTCTAGAACGTCTATCGGATGCTCGCTTGCCAAAACGTACGAGCATCAAGAACGCATCATGCTCTTGGAACATAAGCTGCGGAACTCTCAGAAAGTTGCGTCAAAATACCGAGACACTCTAAGACTCGTGAGGAAAGATTGTGCAGCACTTCAGAGTCAACTGAATCAGAAGTCTGACTCATCCGAGTTCTTGAAATCAACAACAGATATCAGTACAGAATTTTTACAGAGTCAATTGAAACATGGTGAACGAAAGAGAAAAGTTCGGCGATATACCGATAGTGACAAGACTTTTGCACTTGCTCCACATTACTGCTTCCCTTAATCATATCGTTTAATGCGCAAACATTTTTGCTTGTCAACCGTACGATCCCTACGTAGTTGGCTACAGGGTTTGGAAATAGCACCAGGCATGAACGAAAATGTTCTTGCCATGCTCAAGTTGAAATCAGAGGAAATGAGTGAGGCTGATCGTGTAGTATCGATAGTATTTGATGAGATGTCTCTCAAAGAATTGATTTCATTTGACGCAAGAGCAGACATTTTCCGTGGTTATACGGAGTCACCCGAGGCAGTTGAGGTAAAACAAAAAAAAAGGCGGAATAAACCTGGACCTACTGATGAAAACAACAACGACAATTTTGAAATGAACAAACCCCAAGTGGATGTTGCTAATGAGGCCTTAGGCCTCATTAGCGACCATGAGGCCCCATGAGGCCTCATGGTGCGTGGCATTGAGCACAAATTCAAGCAGGTGATAGGATACTATCTGACCAGAGACGCAACCTCAGCGGAAAGTCTCAAATGTATCTTATTATCAGTTATCAAAGCTGTCAAAGCTGTGTTATCAACTCAAGCTGGTTTTTCACTAAAAGTGACTGTCTGTGACCAGGGCACCGGAAACGTTAGACTTCGTAAACTATTATCTATAACTTCTGATAATCCTGTGTACAGTTATACATATATTTACAGTATTTATAAGATATATTTTTTGTATGATGCCCCTCATCTCTTAAAATCTGTGCGTAACAACTAAAAAAAGTACAATTTCAAATATCGGGACGTTGAGTACAGTTGGAAACCAATAGTAGACTTCTTCAATGAGGATATGAATATGAGTTTACGACTTGCGTCAAAACTAAAAAAAATACACATTGAACTTTGAAATCACCATTGAACCACCATTTTCTCCGATGCGTGTTTGCTTAGCAGCTCAAGTTCTCAGTCACTCGGTCGCAACAGGAATCCTTACACATGTTGCGTTAGGAAGTATGGATGCATACGCAACCCACAAGGCTTGCTTGTTAGAGGAGTTGGACTCACTATTCGACTGCTTTAACTCAAGCAAATATGTGGGCGATACCAAGCAGTATTTACAGCCTATTTCTAGTTCCTCGACCAAGCACCTGGAATTTCTCGATAGAATGCGAGAAAAATTTCAAGAAATGATCGTGTTGAACTCCTTCAAAAAGCAATCACCGTGCTTTGAAGGCTGGATAGCTAACAATGCTTCTTTGAAATTATTGTGTGCCGATTTGGAGGAAAATCACTCGTTTTAATACTTGTTAATCCGACGTTTAACCCAAGATTGTATGGAAAACCTATTTTCAGTCATCCGAAGCAAAGGTGGATGTAACATATCACCGGGAGCATCATCCTTTCGATCAGCAATCCGGGCAACCATTGCAAACCAAATTCTTACACCGTCGGACGATAATAATTGTGGAATGGATATGGACCAGTTTTTGTTAAAAAAGACGGAGCTAACAAGCTGTGCTTTTGCTTTACATGTTGCCAATGACAAAACCGAAGAACACGACATTGATGATGTCATTGATGTCATTCGCCTAGCGAATGAGGATGGACGTAGGAAGAAAATGGTGAATGGAATTGGTATCGTGGTCGTCTATCTCAGATACTTCCAAGTCGTGCTACGAGTTAATCTCATGCAAGTGAAAAAAAGAATGTAGTGGTAGCTGCTCTTACTGCACTGCAGGATTACCTGCACAGCATTGTGCTTATTTGATGGCTGTGAACACTAGATAGGCCTACTATAAAAGTAATCTTGATCAATTATTATTTTTGGGTGGTTAGGGTAGGTCGGGGTGGGTCTCTGTATGTAGCTTCTCATGGTGAAGCCTGGAAACTGGTTGTGAGTTTTTATTAACATCAAATGAAAACAAACTTGATAAACGCTGCAAAATATTGTGAAATTGATTATATTACATCATCTAATGACCTTGAATGACCTCGAAATGACTTGTGTTCTCTTCTGTTCTATCATTGAATATAATATAAATATATTTTAGTTTTCACGAAGCAGGTGGATAGCTATTTTCAATTGGACTGAAAATAATTATTTTATTGAGTCCAAAAATAGATTTTATATCCATACGGTTGAACCCACGGAGCGAATTATATATTAATATCGCTTTATTATGTCATTGGTTATACGTTTAGAAGCATGTATTCCACTTTTCCTTGAAAACAAATGATGAAAAAAAAAAAAAGTATTTTTCACATTTTTGACCCTAATTCAACGTATTTCATGGAATCAACATGATTTTTTCGGATAATTTTCACAAAATATTGTCTATGTATGAGTGAGTTACTAAATAAGATGAAAAAAAGTGAAAAAGAAGATAACAATTACCCCTTTCCCCATATTCCCTTTTTTTCAAGGCCACTGGATATTTCAGCCCTCAGAGGCAGAATCTTGCTTGAAATCATAGCCAAATGATTCTTAAATAATTGAATGTACATCTCTACCAAATTTCACGCTTTAATCACTGAATGCGCGATTTTTAAGCTAAGCCGCCCAACTAATAGCCGATGTCGGTCTGTAAGCTACAGTTGTCACAGGAGTCGAACCGTGCCACGTGTACGCTACTGGCTCAGGCTTAGCGCTAGCGACAGCTGTACGCTCATCGAAAATTCCACTCGATTACACCGGTTGAGAGGATTTGGGAAGAATCGAGTGAAACGTTTATTATCAACGTTCAACAAACTCCTCAAATCCCTTTACTTTGAACGTCATCACCACAATCTAATTCATTGTCGGAGGACTGCCGTGACACGGTATCGCACCCTCATTAAGTGCAAGTAGGTGCACATATTGCACATTAGGTGTTCGGCGGCAAATGCAGGACTCGCTGATGAGGTATTCCTAGCCATTCATAATAACGCATGACATTACATCGCAGGCTAGGTATAACATCAACACAGGTGTATTGTCACCCGTCAACGCGAAAGAAGCGTGAAGTGCTGGAGTCTCATTGATGATCTTCTCCGTCAGGATTCAGCACTCGCACAGCAACTGGGCATCTGCCCCTGAAAAGTCTGGTGGCCATCGAATGATGGTCGACTATCAGGCCGTGGACTCAACGTAGTTGCAAGTGCCATTGACGGTTTCCTCAACTTGGGCAAGCGGCGTAGTTTCTGTTGCTCGATTCATTTCGAGGTTTATTTCAAATCTACCTGCAATGTTCTGAACTTCGGTTCGATCCTCAGCGGTATCATGGATCCGAACCTCTGCCGCCTCTGGTGACATTACAGATGACAATCCACAGATCAAACGTGTCTCAGGTCTCCCGGACAGTGACGGAGCATCGAACTAAGAGGTACGGTGGCCTTGGGCACTCCGTAGTATGGTCCTGACAGTGGAGCATTATCATCCTCACGGCGGACACGGCGATTTCGTACGGACAATGACAAGAAACCGCAGGTCTGGATCTGGATGGAAATGCGGTCCGATACATCAGAGTTTGTGCGCTCGTGTGCGACCTGAAAAAGTGTCATTCGAATCGCCAGAAACCAGCCGGCCGGGCCGATGGACAGCTGACTCGTAGACATCCCGTTTGCTGGACTCAGCGTTGACTTTGTCGGGTCGTCACTGAGATCTACGAACCGCCATCATTACCTTCTTGTTGTTCATTACCTTGTTCTTGTTGACAAGTTTACAAGGTACATGGAAGAGTTTTTCTTGCGTCAGGCATCTATCGCCACTAATGGGTGTTGGAACACTCCGGTGAAATTGAGCGGCACACCGTGTTTATCGGCCATGTGACCAGACAGCAAGAAACTTGCCGTGCCGGGGATCGACGTTCCAATGAGATCCTCTCGCAACAGGGTACACGTCAGCTTTCCTCACGTATGGTCGCGACCTGAACGAAGACAAAACCAGTGGTGGGGAAGAGAACTGAACATCCGAGAGGCATGAGTTGGCTGCCGATCCAAGTAAACGACTCGAAATTAATTGCTCAGCGAACGAGGGAAGCAGCGGGGGAATTTTTGACGGAACATTCTCAATGGAAATTCTTGTCGAAAATTTTCAATGAACATTTTATTCGAAATTTCTCGATGTTAATTTCTGTCGAAAATTTTCATTGAACATCATCATTGAAAATTTGGTTGAACATTTTTGTCGAAAATTTCCAATGAAAAATCCTGTCGAAAATTTCAAATAGAAAGGCATGATTTCGACAATTTTCAATGGATATTATTGATGACATTTTCATAGAAAATTTTGGATGAACATTTCTGTCGAAAACTTCAAATGAAAATTCACGTCGTTAAAAATTTTCAATGATTTTTTCTTTCAAATCATCAATGAAATTTTTTTGAAATTCTCATTCCTCATTCTGTCGAACCGTTTCATCGAAAATTAACATTGTACATCATTGAAAATTTTCAATGAAAATACCTGTCGAAAATGTACAATGAAGATTCAGAAATTCAAGAAACCTGTCGGAATTTTGGTTGAATTTTTTGATCGAAAATTTGCTGAAAATTTCCATGAGAAATTCCTATCGCAAATTTTCATGGGACATCATCGTTGAGAATTTTAAATGAAAATTTTCCTCAAAAATTTTTAATGAAAATTCCTGTCGAAAATTTTCACTAGAAATTCTTGTCGAAAACTTTCAATGAAATTCTTGTCAAAAGATTGAACATTCACAATGGGAATTCCTGTTGAAAATTTACAATAAAAATTTTTGTTGAAAATTCTCAATGTCAACTCTCAATGAAAATTTTTGTTCAAAATCACCAAATAATTTTTTTTTTTTTAATTTTCATCCCAATTTTCATCGAACAGTTTCATCGAAAATTTTCGACGACAATTTTGACGACAATTTCCAATGAAAATTCCTTTCGAAGACTTACAGTAAAAATTCTTGTCAAAAATTTGCAATAATAATTTTTGTCCAACATTCCTAATGGAAGTTCCTGTCGAAAATATCCAATGAAAATTCTGTAAGTTCCTGTCGAAAATATCCAATGAAAATTCTGTTTGAACATTTCCATCAAAAATTTGTTGAGCAATATCATGAAATATTCTATGAACATCATTGAAAATATTCGATGAAAATTTTTGTTGTAAATTCAAGATGAAAATTCCTGTCAAAATATTTTTGGAAAATTTGTATCGAGAATTTTCAATGAAAATTCATGTCAAAATTTTTCAATGAAAATTAATGTTGAATATTTTCATTGAAAATTATTGTTAATGAGTTTTATTGAAAATTTTCATTGAAAATATTCATTGAACATACACATTGAAAATTTCCGACGAATGTTCTCGTCAAACATTTTCGAGGGATATTCTTATCAAACATTTCTATTGAGAATTCTTTTCGAGAATTTTTAATGAAAATTCTTGTCGAAAATATTCAATGGAAATTCCTGTCGAAAATATTTAGTGAAAATTGCTGTTGAATATTTTTGTTGACCATTTCAATCAAAAATTTGCAGTGAGAATTTTTGTTGAACATCCACACTGAAAATTTCTACGATAATACCTGTCGAAAATTTTCAATGAAATATCTTCTCGACAATTTTCATTTTAAAATCTTGTTGAAAATTTTCAATGAACATTTTTGTCGAAGAATCTCGATGAATATCTTTGTCAACAATTGTTATTGAAAATTCTCTTTAAACGACGATTTAAACTTTCTATTGTGAATTTCCATTGAAGATTTTTGCCCAAAATTTTCAAAGAATGTCCCAATCGGAAATTTAAAATGAGAACTCATGTCGAAAATTTTCAAAGAAAATTCTTGTCGGAAAAGTTCAATGCAAATTCTTGTCTTAAATGTTGAATGAACATTTTTGTCGGAAATTTTCAATGGTGATTTTCAATGAAGATTTTAGTTAAAATCATCAATGACATTTTGTTCAAGAAAATTGCCATTCCTAATTTTCCTTGAACGTCATTGAAATTTTTCAATGAAAGTGAATTTCGAAAATTCTCATTGAATATTTTTGTCGAAAATTCTTAGAAAATGATGATGAACATTTTTGTCAACAATTCTCGATGGTAATTTTTGTCGAATTTTGTGGAAAATATCCAATGACAATTTTTAATGATAATTTTCGTTCAAAATCACCAGTTACTATTTTTTAGAATTTTTTATCTTCATTTTCATAGAACAGTTTGATCGACAATTTACATTGAACATCATTGAAAATTTTCAATGAAAATTCCTGTCGGAAATTTTCATGAAAAATTGTTATTGAAAAGTTACATTGAACATCATTAAAAAATGATTCGATAAAAAATGTTGTCATGAATTTTCTATGAATATTACTGTCGAAAATATTCTATAATAATTCTTCCTATCGCAAATCACTATCACAAATTTCCTTTGAACATTATCATCGAGAGTTTTCTATAAATTTCTTTTTTGAAAACTTCAATGAAAATTCCGATGAATTCCGATGAAAATGGTGAATTCCAATGGAAATTCTCCATGAAAAAATTATAATTTCTAATTTTGGAAATTTTACTGTGACACTATCACAAACTCACACCTGACTCACCTTGGTGACATTGTGTTTCCCTTGTCGCTTGCTCCGGTAGATGATGAGACTCAAAATTTCGAATTTACAAGAAAGAAAAAATAATTAAATCAATTTTGGAAAATTGTAATGAAGAGAAAAACGACTCCCTAGCGGAAACAAGTCGGATTTAGGAAGGTCGTAGGACTAACAATCAGGTGTAAAGGATATTCAAGGGTGAAAACTCTCGTGGTTAACTCGATATCAACTAAAAGTCACAATTTAATTACATCGAAAAATTCGAAGATGACCGAAACAGAATGAAACAAAGATTTCCATGAATGTTGAAGTAATAATAATTACATCGGATGATTGCAACTGAATTTCAACTTGAAACACCTTCTGTTCATATAAAATGATTATTGTGAGAAAATATGATAAAATAGACCCTCTTAAAACAAGAATGTGAGAATTGTTGCGGTACTGTATACGTTGGTCGATGTGAGACACTTTCCAAATCGTCGTTGCCGCGTCGCTCTGTAAGTGTATGGTCGTTAGGGGTCGTTGATCGTCCGACTACCGGGATCACGCCGCCGCTGTACACCACAGCGTCTTCTTCATATAATCACGTCCGCGCTTGACGACAATCCGGAGAGTTCTGCTCAGCATGTTGTCCTCGTCTTTGTTTCGATCTTTTAACTGAGCGTAGTTTCTGGACGCGTGTTCGATCTGTCAACGATACCGTCGGACGACTATCGCTGATCCCACCCACGCAATAAACAGATTATCTTTCTTCATTCAGTCCATGCTTTTCAAATATTATATCAATGAATACAAATCATGGAGTCCAACTATGAAAATATTTCCTAGTATCCTTTGGATTTTCCTTTCTTCGTATCTTTCCTCATATATCAAACTAGTTTCACGTTCCTAATCATATTGTTCTTTTTCCACCAAGTTATGAAAGATGTAGCATTCCATACAAAATTTGGTATGAAGGAAAGAAAAATATTCCTTCAAATGCCATCTGATGATAATATAACTATATTGTATTTTATTTCATTCTACATTCATTTTTGAAAACAATTTATTATTTTACCTGGTGAGATTTTCAAAATCAACAAAACAATTGAATCGAATAGTGAATAAAAATGTCAAAAGTATGCTCTCATAAAACCTCAATTCGATTATTTGTTCAGAGATTCTCATAAACAATTTCGCCTCAAACAAAAAAAATAGTCATTTGAGAAATCAAGAATTTGCGATGTCGACCATTTTTCACTCCTACTTCGCAGTGAAATTATTTAAACTCACATTATGAATTGACAACAGTGGCAACAACCCTTGAAACCTGTCTGACTTGTTAAATGGCAGAATTGCTTGATAATACGATGATTTAGAAGTACGCAGATGAAACTACATGTTAGCTTCAAACAGAATCGTTCAAATCAGTCAGTGTACCTGTGATGAGACCTTTGCACCCTGGCCCTCAACGGTTTCTAGCGTGTCTGACAAGTTGCCTACCCCCTTCAGACCTCAGAAAAAAAAGACTTTCATTTTTACTTCAAGCTGTACGTCGCAACATGCAGACGCTGTTGTTGCGCTTACCCAAAATTGACCGTATACTAAACTAAACCACCTAATTAAATGAACCCAACATTTCTACACTAACAACCTGAACCAACTAACCTAACAACAAACGATCTAAAATATTTCAATTCAAGGTTGTGTGATAGGCTATGTGTGATAGGCTCGAGATGTATAGAATATCACTTTGGAATTCTATATCTCGACAAGTTTTGATCCCATAAGTCTGAAATTAGCGCCCATTATTCACGCATGATCTCTTTTTGTAGTAAAATACTACCCAAGATTGTCAGACTACTTGTACTGACACACTTTAGGTAACAAAATGTGAGAAAATCATGTGTGTGTCTTATTAGGTGCTGATACGACAAAATGATTGCGTTACAAATCTAAATCCTCCACTGTGTTAGGTATACATAGTGTCAAAGTGTCCGGTCTTTTTGCGTAGCGTGAAGTTGGCACTGCAAAGGTATTTGGAAAATTAATTCCAGCACTATAATAGCACTGGAGATTTTACTTGCGGCAACAACCTGCACTAACGAAGCACCAACGAATGACATTTATCAAAGCTTGATTTCGCTCATGTGCGTGGTCAACCTCACGGGGGTCACTTAGAGCCCGTCGGACCGATTCCCCATCTTGTAATCTTCTACTACAAACGATCGGTAGTATCTCAACTGGTACGATTCTCAAGTGGTACGATTCTCAAGTCGCATGATTCTCAATTCGCATTCGTCTCAACTGATACGATTCTCAACTGGGACGATTCTCAGCTCGCAACTTTCTCAAGTGGTACGATTCTCAACTCGCACGATTCTCATCTCGCAACATTTTAGGCTCATGCTATTTCAACGTCGTCTCAACTGGTACGATTCTTAGCTCGCACGATTCTCATCTCGCAACATTTTAGGCTCATGCTATTTCAACGTCGTCTCAACTGGTACGATTCTTAACTCACATCATTCTCATCTCGCAACATTGTAGGCTCATGCTATTTCAACGTCGTCTCAACTGGTACGATTCTCAACTCACACGATTCTCATCTCGCAGCATTGTAGTCTAATGCTATTTCAACCCCGTCTCAACTGGTACGATTCTCATCTCGCACGATTCTCATCTCGCAACATTGTAGGCTAATGCTATTTCAACGTCGTCTCAACTGGTACGATTCTCATCTCGCACGATTGTCATCTCGCAACATTATAGGCTCACGCTATTTCAACGTCGTCTCAACTGGTACGATTCTCATCTCACACGATTCTCCACTGGTACGAATCTCAACTCGCATCATTTTAGGCTCTATATGCTTTCAAATGGATGTTGCGAGATGAGAATCGTGCCAGTTGAGACGTAGCCCAAACGATCAACTAGCTGTTTCGAGCTGACAATTTTGACTAGCGTGGCAAAGGTTAGTGGCTCGAGTATCCGAATCCACGTATTAGATATCATCAACGACAGTAAGTTCCGAACATACATCCCGCAGTTTCGGGTGACCTACAAGAAATGAAGCTTCCGATCGACAGTTTGTCCTATCCCACACACTTAGCGTATGAGCATCCTCTTATCTATTCACAAGTGTGAATAGCTATGCCATCAAATATCAACAACTAGCAGTCATCAACTTTCATACGATCTAAAAGTCATCACTCGCTAGCAAGCCAATCCATCCTCCACTAGACCGGGCTTCGATTCCCGCCATGGTCGACCATCCTGACAGAGTTACATCGTTTCCATGATCAAGAATTCAGATTATTTTGTCGCATATTATTTAATAATATAAGTAACTGGGTATCGTCGATTACAGAATCCAATATCCGTGTTCGGTTCGGTTTGTTTTCATTACTGATGGGGATTTTTTTACTCCGGCCCCTCATTGAATGCGATGAATAGCAGCATCATATATAACAATACAATAATATTCAGAAATAATTGAAATGAAGCTTACAGATGAAAACTATATATCATGTGATATGAAACCGATGATTTGAATAATTTATCATTTGTTTTTGACATGTAGGTTTTCAACTTCATTTTTATACATCATGATGAGATTCGTGAAATACATTTTTTCATTCAATATTCATTTTTCTATCCATTTTATAATTTTCACAAGTTTCCAAGCACAAATTGAACTGTAGAAGTGGGCGAGTCCTACGTCTCGTAAATGATGAAAGCAAATAAACAAATGCATAAAATCAACAAATCACATGGCACACATCATTCATTCTTTAATCTCCATTCAAATGTCGCAACCGACATGAGCAACTTCCCCAGTTCCCCAGATTCAATTGCACAAATTGTCCCATTTCACACAGCATAACTTACACGATGATTATCAGCTGCTTTTGCCACCAGACCCGATCGAGGGTCTCCACTACCAATTATCGTAAACGGCTTGTTGTGTCGATACGCCGAATGAGATAGTAGCCATATCATCTGTTCTTCTTTGAACATTCTTTGACATATTTGCTTCGTTTTATCTTGTCATATTTTCGCTAATAAATAATAACTTTGTTTGACTCGGCGGTAAATGATGGCGCAAGTGTTGTCGGGTGACCTTCACCCTACAGACCTGCATCAAAAGACTACCCAATGTACAGAGATGTATAGGAAGTCGTATAACCCTCAGGCGTTTGAGTTTTTTGAGATATAGATATATCTAAACTCGTACGAGAAAAACATGATAATTGTATACAGTAATTGTGAATAAACCAACGAAGCGATTGTTGTCAAATTTTGAGGGTGTATAGTTGAAGGATGTATCTTGACTGTCGTGGAAGATATTTCGTAAAAAAATGTCATGTGTGCGCGCTCACACATGACATGAAATCAGAAAAATCACTGAATTTTGCCCTAGTTTGATTGAAGTTGATATATGACCAAAAAAATATTTGAGAAACAAATGTAGATCCATAATTAAGATTGACCTGTGACTGAACCACATTTCGAATTGGAAAGTCTTCGTACGTGTCGTTGGCTCATGACAGTAGCATGAAAATACATGTATTTTACGCTGAAATCGCGACCGAATAGTGGCTTCTCAATGGTAAAGTTGAAGACGTATGGGTTCAGACATACAGCTATTAAATGAATTGGAAGCTATCTCACAAATAGACTGCAATATACCAAGTATAACAATAAAGTATCAGAACGAGTAAAAAATATTCATGGAGTTCCACAGGGCTCGGGTTTAGGCCCTCTTCTTTTTATTTTATACATCAATGATTAAAGCATTTGTATGGATGGTGTATTTATCAACTTGTTTGCTGATGATACTCTAATATCGCTAGCAGGGTATAATTACCATGGAATGTGTAAAAAGTTGAATGAAGAATCGGTGAAACTAAATGAGTGGTTGAGTGTAAACAAATCAAAACTGAATGTGAATAAAACAAAGTGCATGATAGTCACAGCAAGCAATAACTCGATATAGAGAAAAATGTGTGAAACCTCAAATGAAATTGTTATTAATGATGAGAGCCCAGAATTTTTGAATGAATTCAGATATCTTGGGATAATAATCGACCACAACCTGAAATTCACGAAATATGTCGATTATATTGCCAAAAAGATAAGTACAAAAATTGGATTTTCATGTAGATTGTGATATTTCATTTCCTCATGGGTTAGATGTCTAATTTATGAGACAATTATAGCACCACACTGTGATTACTGTAATACTTCACTGTGGGATATGAATAAGACTTAAGTAGATTACAACGACTACAAATGATTCTCAACTCGAATGAAACTAATTTTATCTATTTCAAAGGTACAAATACTCAAAGTCAAGCATATTCTAAAATACATATTAATGACAATGTGATTGATTTTTCAAAATTGGTTGAAACTTCATAAATGAAATTTCTTGGGGTCACTAGACGAACACCTGAATTGGAAGCGTCATTGTGAAATACTAGCGAATAAATAAAGTTCAGCTTGCTTTGCTCCGAAATCCATCAAGTTGACAACCAATTTGAAAATAGCCCGTATTGCATACTTTGCTGCTTTTGAATCGCATCTGTATAGAATTTTAGGGATATTCCACTAATTCAATTAAAATTTTCAGATTACAAAAACGAGCAATAAGACATATTATAGGTCTGAGACAAGTAAAAAATTCTTCCAATAAACCCCACTGCAAACCTCATTTTATGAAACATAAAATTCCACCTTTTTACAGTACATATTACATATTTATTTATTTATTACAGATTGTTCATAAAACGGGTGGTAATGGTAACTATACCTAATGAAATTACAGTCAAACATACTCGATATAATTATACTTCATTTTTTTCTTAGCTCTCTTCTTAAATCACCAATCTTCGTTATGTTCTTGATATCTTCTTCCAATTCATTCCATTCCCGCGTCGTTCTTTGTATAAATCCATTTTTACCTACTTCTCTATACCCTTTTTCCACTTCCATTCTTACCCCTCCCCTTGTACTTCTTTGTAATCCCTTTCCAATTCTATTGCTTAATTCATCCCATCCCGTATATTCATTCTTGACTCTAACAAAATTGCACATTCTTTCTATTTGTCTTCGTTTCGCCAAATTTTCCCATCCCGTTTCCTCAATCATTTTACTGGGTCTTTCTATAACTTTTTCAACCACATCCTTATCGTTCCTGATAATCTTCCAGCGCTTCTCTCTCCCCAATACCCTTCTTGCAGCAACCCTTTGGACGTTCTCCACAGCCTTTATTAGTCCAACTTCATGCGGATCCCAGACTGAACTAGCATACTCGAGCATTGGCCGAATCAGACTCATGTATGCCTTCTCTTTTATTTTCATCCCTGTCCCCTTCAACTGCCTCATAATAAAATGTAAGGCTCGTATTCCCTTTTTTGAGATATTTCTAACATGTTCCCCCCACCCTAAGTTTTTATTTATGTAAAGTCCAAGATATTTATATGCTTCTACTTCCCCAAGTGTAGAATCTCCCATTTTATAAATCTTATTCACTTTTTTCTTGTTACTGCTGCTAGAGAAGTGCACCACTTTACATTTTCCAACATTTAGTCCCATTAAATTAATTTTAACCCATTCATCAATTCTGTCCAAATCTCCTTGTAACTGATTTTCCTCCCTCTCACTCCTAATGGTGCTATATACCACACAGTCATCAGCAAATAGACGAATTCTGGATTGAATTCCGATTTGAAGATCGTTTATAAATATATTGAATAGAAGGGGTCCAATTACACTTCCTTGTGGTACCCCAGAAGTAACTTTTACCATATCAGAAATTTCATCACCTACTTTTACTTTTTGTGATCTACCTTTTAAGAAGGACTCCACCCATCTTGTTATCCTCTCATGTTTTGTTATTTGTTTCAACTTTGAAATCAGAAGTTTATGAGGTACTTTGTCAAAAGCTTTTTCAAAATCCAAAAAGACGGCAGATATTTTACCCCCCTTGTCTAAAGTATCAGACAGTTCCTGCGTGAATCCTTGCAGTTGGGTTACACATGAGTAACCCTTACGAAAACCATGTTGTCCATCAAATATTCCACCATTATTATCAACAATTAATTTGATTTCTGTATCAATTAACCTTTCCATAATTTTGCATATTGAGGAGGTGAGGCTAACTGGTCTGTAATTACCCAAATTTGATTTTTCTCCCCCCTTTATGTATTGGAGTGATCATTGCTTTTTTCCAGCCCTCGGGCACAGTTCCTGAATCTATTGAATTTCGAAAAATTAACATTAAATATGGTATTAACTCTTTTCCCGCCAACTTGATAAATTTGTTATCAATCCCATCGTGACCGGGAGCTTTATTTCCATTCAGTTTATCAATTTCTATTCAGTATATTTATAATGCGATCAATATAAATTAAAAAGAAATTTCTCCACTGTCAAACTTCATAAAAACATACATGAACATGATACGAGGCAGAAAGAAAATCTCCATTCGAAAAAAAATCGATCCAAATTAACACAATTCAACTCTAGTTATATAAATGAAAAATTATATAATAAACTTCCGATTAATATTGAAAATATTGAAAAATTAGAAACTTTGCAATACAAATCAAAATGTCTTCCATTAGAAAAAGCCTGTTATAATATAGAGGAATATCTTGCTCATAAAAATTTATGTTGATACAAACCTAATCAAAATCGCAAATCAATCTGCGAAGCGAGCAAAATATCTAATTTCATCATCTGAATTATCAACAAAAAGAGTAATAACATCCAATGTATTATTGTCCATTGTCATTGTATGAAATTATCTAATATGATACTAGTTTCGTGGGGTGAGGTATTTGGTTCATTCTAATTAATCTTTTTTTTCATTCAATCTTTTTTCATATATATATATTGTGTTATTGATGTTAATATTAGTTTCTTATATTGTTGTTGGAGTAAATTATGTAATGTAATATTTGTTTCTCCATTTGTGTATTAGTCGGAGTTATTAGTCCCCAATCACCCTTATAATGTTTTTGTAAGAAAAAATTGGAAATAAAGCAATTATTATTATTATTATATCACAGAATCGAGGAATGAGCGTGGTATTGCATTGCAATAAATTCACACCAATGAGAGAAATGGTATATGCAATCGAGGAATGAGAGTGTTATTGCATTGCAATAAATTTACACCAATAAGAGAAATGGCAGATGCACTTCAATGGCTTACAATCCGCCAAAGATTGGCTCCGTTTGTATTGATATTTATATTTCAGATGACCCAAAATAAGTCACCTGATTATCTCAGCGATGGAATATGATACTAAAGGGATATCCATTGTCACAATACTAGAAACTCAAATAGGTTATATTTAGATGGAAAAAATAAAAGTAGTAGGCCTACCCAAAAATCTATCTTTTATGGAGGATTTAGAATACATGATAAATTGGAATTAAAAGTAAGGAACCTTACAAATTTAAGGTCGTTTAGAGAAGAATGTACAATGTTTGTCAGAATAGAGTTTCCCGTATAGCAGTATATTTAAGGTTACAATATAATATTTTTTTGTGACTAATTCTCCACCAATGTTTATTAATTATCGATAATTCTTGATGTGTTTGTTGTGTATGTGTTCTTGATGTGTATCAAGCTCATCATTTTCCTGAATAATTACTTCTGCAGTCCTTTTATACCCATGTAGGCCTACCTATGTACAGCTTGAAGCAAAAGTAAAAGTCTCTTTTTTTCTGAGGTCCGAAGGGGGTAGGCAACTTGTCAGACACGCTAGAAACCGTTGAGGGCCAGGGTGCAAAGGTCTCATCACAGGTACACTGACTGATTTGAACGATTCTGTTTGAAGCTAACATGTAGTTTCATCTGCGTACTTCTAAATCATCGTATTATCAAGCAATTCTGCCATTTAACTAGTCAGACAGGTTTTAAGGGTTGTTGCCATTGTTGTCAATTCATAATGTGAGTTGAAATTATTCCATTACGAAGTGGAAGAAAAGAACATTTTGCTCTCAAATGGTCAGAAACGCAAATTCTTAAATTCTCATATGACTATTTTTTTTTGTTTGAGGCGAAATTGTTTATGAAAAACTTCACCTTGAAATAGTAGAATGGATTTTCACCTTGAAATAGTAGAATGTTTTCGAAAATGAATGTAATATTGAATTAAATACAATATAGTTATATTTTCATCAAATGGCATTTGAGTGAATATTTTTTTATTCCTTCATTTAAGCCCAATTTTGTATGAAATGCTACATCTTTCATACCTTAGTGGGAAAAGAACAATATAATCATGAACGTGAAACTTGCTTGATGAAGGTATATGAAGAAATTCACAAAAAAATAAAATTCAAAGGAATCTAGGGAATATTTTCATAGTTGGACTCTATGATTCGTATTCATTAATCATAATATTTGAAAAGCATGGACAGAATTATTGTGTAATTTGATCTGTAAAATTTCAAAAAATTGGATGAGCGATACCGAAGACCAGTCAAGGTGTGTAGAGTTTTCGACTGTATTTCATATAAATATCTCGCTCATTCTTTCACGCAAATGCTGCGTTTGCCTTATTTTTCCAGAATACAATAGTTGGAGGAGCGATTTCAAAGCCATCATCCATCAGTCCAAATCGAATCGGAAGAAAACATGACCTTCATGACATTCACCTTCTGACTTTTTATTCAAACATCGAAACTGTATACATACAACATCGTTTCCCAACTGAGACGAAGGATACACGGTAGGATCGTTCGTATAGTCATAGTTTTGTTCGATCGTTCTTACCACCCCAAAACAATCATTTGTCATCATGACAATCATGACAATCATGAACAATACATCTTTGGGTGATAATTTTAGGGATAGTGAACGAAGAATAATTTTTTTATAACGATTGAAACTTTTTATTGTAAATTTTCATTGAAGATTTTTGCCGGAAATTTTCAAAGAATATCCCCATCGAAAATTTTCAATGAAAACTCCTAACAAAAATTTTCAATGAAAAATCTTGTCGGAAATATTCAATGAAAATTGTTGTCGGAAATATTCAATGAACATTTTTGTCGGAAATTTTCAATGGTAGTTTTCAATGAAGGGATCCTGAGCCGCCAGACGACGCTGTCCGCCGAGGCGATTCTCCGGGAGGACGCCGCCATCGGTCTCCATCGTCAAGCGGTCTGCCTGGACCCCCCCAGGCATACCGCTTCCAGAAGACCAGACAGGGAGGGGACTGTGTATACGTGTGTAATCAATAAAACAAATACACACATTGACTGGGCACATGTTCATTCAACGATCCTACTAACAGCTATCTTATACGGGGGTACGAATGAATGAATCAAGTGATGATAGGCTCTCCCCCCCAAAAAAAATACATAAAAACGAAGCCCACATTTTCTCAGTATATGAAATGAAAATCTTCGCTACGCTCATCTAATAATGATTTGGATTCTAACTCTAACTACAAACAATACTTCAATAAACGGTGCGCCTAAAGTAAGACAACCACACAGGTTGAGGGTTGGAGGTGAACAGCTGGAAAAAAATAACTCTACTCCCTGTTGGCTTGCCCTGGATACCACCACCGCTTGCAACGAAGGTAGGCTACTAATATCCAATCAAATGTATACTTTTGAGGAGTTTTCTCTGTTATTTCCTACCCAACTGTTGTGAAAAAAGACTGAAAATGGCCGTGATGCCTTTTTCATATACAGTAAAAGTTTTAGAGCTTTCGAGAATAATTTGTTTTGAAAATATTATAAACTTACCAATTTTTCTCCGAAAAAAACGTCGAGACCCACTTAATTTTTTGGAAAACAATTTCAACCTTTCCTGACATGACATCAATGTGAACAAAAAGTGTCAAATCTATTTTTGTTCAGTCCTGACCTGTATGCCGCGCGCGCACAATGTCAAACGCTGGGATTCTGGATACATCACGAGTCCAATAGCTCCGTGGGGATATCACAGGCCCAGTTGTGTGGTTGATCGTCTTGTGGACGCACACGCGAAACCACGTGGAGCTAACTGTCTACTTGCGTCCGGAATAGTCGGATTCAACACTTTCGAACAAATTATTTTTGAATATTTTTGAACGAAAATGCGACAAGGTGCTTCAACTCTCTCTCAAACATACTGACTCTAACTTATACTGTCTCTAGGAGAAACTGTATCTCAGAGCAACTGTCTCTCAAAAATTCTGTCTTTCGTTCGAACTGAATTTCTCCGTAATTCATCCACAGAGTGTACCAAATGGGGTGGGGGTTACCCCTACCGACCTCCCAAGAATTATACTTATCATCAAGAAAATTCAGACATCTGCTGGGTCCCGGTTTTCTATGGTGTTCCTATTTTTTCGGATTTTCAAAAAAAAAGTCAGGAGACCGAAGCTCAGGATACTGAGGTTCAGGAGACCGGGGCTCAGAATAATGGTGCTCAGGAACCGGGGTTCAGGAGACTGGGGCTCACGATACTGAGGTTCAGAGGACCGGTGCTCAGGAGACCGGGGCTCAGGAGGGCGGGGCTCAGGTTACTGGAATCTAAGAGACCGAGGCTCAGGAGACCGGAATTCAGAGAACCGGGGTCCAGGAAACCGTGATCAGGTTACTGGGGCTCAAAAGACCGGGGCTCACGAAACCGGGGCTCGGAAAACCGGGGCTCAGGAGACCAGGGCTCAGGAGACCGGGGCTCAGGAGACCGGGGCTCAGGAGACCGGGGCTCAGAAAACCGTGGTCAAGGAAACCGGGACTCAGGATACTGGGGCTCATGAAACCGTGGCTCAGGAAACCTGCGCTCAGGAGACCGGGGCTCAGGAGACCGGGACTCAGGAGACCGGGGCTAATGAGACCGGGGCTCAGAAGACCGGGGCTCTGGAGACCGGGACTCGATTTCCGCCATTGTCCGCCCTTCCAAGCAGAAGGGACGCAGCCTCATGTCGCCTATATCCGCCGTTCCGTGTGACTGCAAGGAGTGCGTCCTAGAACATATACTGTGGTCCACAACTATACTCGCTACTTGTATCATGGCAGACTAACGATGACCGAGAGCTGAGCACATCTCATTCGTTGGCACTTGTCTCTCGATAATCTCGATAAGTGTGATATTGGAACAATTATGAGATTCCTTGCGGAGAATGTGCGCAGGCGTACGTCGGGGAGACTGACAGAATCTCGATACGGAAATCAGAGTACGAACGAGATGTTAAGTGAGCAATGGTCACAACGTCACTGGCCCAACATAGAGGATATGGCCACGCTATAGATGTTGAAGAGACGAGTGTACTGAACATCCAAGATAGATGCCCGCAGAGGAATCCCTCCGGCATGGAAATCAGTTCTGACAAAATACATGATGAGAAGCAAAAATCCATCTGGAGAAGCAAATATCGCGCTCGTTCCTCAGTTCCAAGGAGAGGCAAAAGGGAGAGAGATATACAAGTTGAACTGATGTCAGCTCCCCTGACAAGAAGTAAAACTGCGGAGAAGAAAGCTTCGTCAAAATGCTGATGATTGGCAGCTACTGAATCACAATCAATTCCTATTTTCACTTCATTCGTGCATTTTTTTCTCTCTTTCTATTTTTCTCTTCTTTTTAGGAATATCCACACCGGAATTTTCGATATTCATGTCGAAAACAGTACAGATATTCTATATGACTACACATATAGATATAGATTAATTTTTTAGATATATTTTTCATATAAAGTTTTCGATATTTCATACGTTGAATGCTCTGTTTTTTTATCGGCATATTAAAGCGATTTTTTTAACGGCTCGTAGGATCAGGATTGTATTGAAAATTGTTTTTGTTTACTTTTTTATTCTAAGTATTGTTTCGGCATTAGTATCGAATCTTCTTAGAAGTTCATTTTGTGCCTGTGACCAGGATATGTGAGAACATACCGAAAAGTCAGGTTTTTTATTCGTTACTTTCTGAAATTATTGAAACCTTTATTTGATCAACAACGCGGGATGTGCATGGTAAGATGAGCGAAACTCTACACACCTTGATCATATAAAATGAACTTTATCCGATGCCAATGGATCTAGGAAGCCGTGAATTTAACAATGCAATATTCTTCCACTAATATTTCTATCTTTTAGAAACATGTATGAAAAACATGTATTAAATTATTTCCTTCGAAACGGCTGAGGTAAATTTGAAAATTTGGATTATATTGGAGAGATTTAAATTTTCATTTTTGTTTCGCCCAGCCTAATCTTATGGGGTTTTCAGAAACTTTAAATAATGTTTCTCAAAAATGGTCCAACCGATTTGACCCCAAAACTATACAGTTCCAAGTTGGATGAGTTTGCGTATAAAAAAGTTCCATGTCAATCGGTCAAACCCTGCGACCTGTGCAGTGTTTACAAACAAACAATAGAAAAAAAATACACACAGACAGACTAAGAGTGGGATGGAAACTCTTCGCTAACGCTCATCGAATAAAAGCTAGGTGGATAAGACAAAGTGTTCGGGGTTAAGTGATAAAAGCATGAAAATTGGTGGAAATACTGCTAAAATATGCTGATTCTAAAAAGAGGAGGAGGCCTGAAAATTTCCCACCCCTTCGGCGTCGGCGGGGGTGGAACGCTTTCGAGGGGTTGCAATTTATTTACATTGGATGTATTCCGATTTCAAAAATAAATAATCACTGTCTCCATCACTCTTGAACTATATTTGCATTATTTCACCTAAAATTCCATAATTTGCATATTAGGGGCACAACTAATAGACCTATGACCTAATTTTGACATTTTTTGCTTCATTTGTCTTAAATAGGCGTGTGACCACTCGTTTGATTGGAAATGATCAGTAGAACACACATATAATATGTGAAGTTGTTTTTAGATGACCTTGACACATCTTAGGTGTGACCTTTGACCTAGCAGACTTTTTTATATTAATGACCATGAGTATTCATCTGAAATACTCGCAATTACCAAAAGTAAGCAAAACATGATCATAATGATCAAATAACAATGTCTGTAAAATAATACGACTTCTAGCGCCACATATGGGACACATTCATGACCTTTTTCCAATTACTTTGTTAATACGTTCGTTTCGAGTAAATATTGAAGTAGCAATACGTAACAAAAATGTTGGAATATAATTAATGTTTGATATTACATTTGAGAACTGCACTGTCCTCTGCATTCGCATGATGCACAGCAGTGTTGTCCACTGATGAGGCATGAACAAGTGTTTCTGATACAATCATTTATGCACTTGCACACTAAGACTTCGTCACATGATGTCTTTGCGTCGGAAGGTGACGTCAATTGTGGCACCCTGTTTCCTGATTCTTTTTTCCATCCCCAAGAACTAGGGTCAGGAATGGTTGGTGGAGAAATGAAAGATGAGCCCCAAATGTGCCCAGCTTGTTGAAGTGTTGCTCTCATATGTAGGCGTAAAGCATCTTTAGTTGGTGACAAGGCGTCCACAGATTTCCTTTTTTGGGTGAACAGCTCTTTCCGGCACTCGTCCACAGTGAGAAAGATACTTGTACGGTCATACACGATAACGACAAATTGTTCTAATATTTGAAGTGGTTCTGCATCTTCTTGGTCTGAGACCATTGAAAATCTTTTGAAAATGGCTGATAAACTGATAAACTGATTAAACTTGATAAACTGTATACTTTGCCGTTTGTGGATAGTGACATTTGATTTTCTGTCCATCAAAATTCACTTTTTCACCCATATTCGAGATCATTTTTGTGTCCCTTAATATACTGTCCCTCGATGTGTGGAAACTTTACTTTAATTTAGTGTACCTCGAAACGGTTTTTGTGAGGAGGTTTTCCTGAGCTTTGATTTTGTGACCCTCGATATAGTAAGTAGTAGATTAAACACCCGTCAGGTTGCGCCGTGGATGTGTTAGGCATCTTATGTAACATCGGCGTTATTTTGGTTGCATACTTACAGGATGTTTTAGAATTTCACACCGAAGCAAGTTTGATTTCTACTCGTCCTATCACTGTAACAGAGTTTCAAATTCACTCGTAAGAGAATGAGTATCGATTGAAGGGTCTTGGCAATTAAAAGTGTCTGGACCTAGTTCAAATAAGTGTATAAATAACCTATGTACACATTATACAATACATAGTGGAGGTGTAGAGAACAGTTAACATTGGTAACATGTTATTAGCAAACAGATTTCGTTTTGAACCATCATTCATTTTACCTACACAGAATCAGGTAATAAATACAATCAATTTACTTATTCCTGTAGGAGCTCTCTCACACTGGAATAAGTTATAGTAACATTCATCTATTAGGTAGCTTTATAATTTTTTTTTTTTTTTTAATAACATCGAAACTTGATTGATTCATTGTTCGAAAATCATTGTTCCCCAATTAAGGCTATAAGACATTTTGTAACATTGCGACATGGATCAATTCTGTTCATGTGTTATCGAGTGGAAATATTTTTTTTTTTTTTTTTTTTTTATTTTTATTTTCCGTGAAACGTCGTCTTATAAGACCTAATTCAAATGAATCTGTTAAAAGCGGTACGGTAATATATCAAGGAAGTGAATGTATAGGCCTAGTTTCAATAATAGATGGATTGCACTTTATTACTTCTAATATTCATTTAAATGTTTTGGCTACGTTCGGCATCGATATCGTGAATTGGATTATCTTTCTCCAGAACATAAAATTGTGTATAAAGATATATAGGCATATGCATGGCAAAGTGAGAATAATGAATAATTAGAAAAATGGCTCGTAAAATACTTCTGATACGGGATAAGAGCTATCATATTTTGCAATACATCACATCGTTTTTTTTTTCAAGTTACCAATTCATTCTATTCTAGCCCTAAAAATGATAACATAGTGAATATTTAAAATGTTACGGAATGTTATTTTAATGTGTTTTTGAATAGTGAGAAGGAGTCGGTCGTGGTCTATTGTTGAGGAACTATCTCAGAATTGACCTGAACGGCAGAGGAAACCACAGAAAAACTCTAGCTGTCAAATGTCAGGATGTTCAACCATGGTGGGAATCGAACCCTGGTCTCCTGAATGACAGTTCAATCGACCAAGTGGCTCAGTCACTAATACTTCTGAAATGGATGAGTACATTCCAATAACCTCATAAAAGATTCGAATCTTTTCAAAGATGGGGGGCCAAGTTGACATTCTCCAGAAATGGCAAATCAAAACGGTTTAAATTCATTTTGGTTAATAGTTGAAAGCGAAAATTCGAATGAACTTCAATTGGCAAGAGAGCCGTCTAAATGTTACCCTTCGCAACATCGTACTAAAAATAACGATGTCCCCTCATATTCAGTTCCATCTATATAAACCATATGCACCTATATTATTCCAATATGAACCAGAATCTAGATTCTCATTTCGCGAATACCGAAGTGTACTGTAATATTTCATATCATCCTTTTAATTTGACCCAATCTACATTCTACAACAGCGTACATTGTACAATATTACTATTATCATTAATTTCTATTAATGATACCTTGAGGAGACATGTATCGAACTTGTTAAAATTTACCAACACATTTATGATTTACGACGTTTTTTGAATTTGAATACCGTGTATGTTTTCAACCATTCTGGTTGGTCGAAACTGATTCGGGACCTCTGATCAGTGTTCGAGACTCTTGTTCGTCTTCGTGCGTCCTCATATTCCCAATATGAGCAGGAGAATATCGACGAAGAACGAAGTTCTGTATCAAGAATGTACAAATCGTCGTTCGACATTTATATAGTTCAATTTCAATTGTTCAATACACACCAACTATTACGCGAAGTCTATTGACAGACCAATCATAAAATTGTGATTATATAGCTGAGAATGTGTCACTGAATTTTCAAATTTAGTTACGCTGGTAGGCCTATTGAAGGCAATTTTCATGGAAAGGAAATCATTTCTGATATATTGAGGTAGACCTATAGTATGTATCTCACTGTTGAAAACATTCTCTTAGGCCTATACATAATGTATACCTACACTAACTTAGTCTATTAAGTATAGTAAACATGCATGCGTGAAGTTGTATGAAGCTTGGAGTTGTCGTAAATAGGATCGAGTGTGAATTGTAATAACCAGGATAACGCCTTATATGCGTTGTGAGATGAAATTAGATGTATGGAAATGAAGAATTAGGAACATTTGGTCAGCTCAATGTAGCCCTACATATACAGGCCTTGGATCACTTCAAAGGTTTGAAAACTGCGGCTGTCTTTTGGTATATGGACTTTGGTTTCCCAACAATGGTACCTCCTTGAAACCTCCTTGGTGGTGCCTTCTTAATATCCATCTCAGATTTTAATCGTTTTACTTTATTGGTGACACTTGTTAATCACATTTAATAGTTCTCAATTGCTTTCTTAATTGCTTTTATTGATGTGTGAATAAGTATTTTCAAAATGCGTTTCCTTCGTTATTTCACATCTGATTGTTCCATAAATCGTCCAAAATATTTATGATAGTTCTTCCCACATTCAGTATAAATTTGAGAGCTTTTGGAAAATTTTGGTTTTCCAAGTATTTCTCCCCCGCCTATTCTTATGGGGAATATCCAACTTTCCAAATTTTTTCCGGAGACACCGTTCGACCGATTTTTCTGAAAAACAATCCCAACCTATTCTGGTATAACACTAAATTAGGAAATGAATATCGAGTTGATTGGAACTTTTTCCCGACCTGTATGCCGCGTACAAAATTACACACACACACACAAAAAAAAATCAACATAAAAACCAAGCTCAACATTTTTCGGTATATGGAATAAAATTCTACGCCACGCTCATCTAAAAATCTTCGCTACGCTCATCTAACTAGGAAAACGCCTTATATGCGTTGTGAGATGAGCTTAGAAGTATGGAAATGTGGAATTGAGAACATTTGGTCAGCTCAATGTACATATACAGGCCATGGATCACTTCAAAGGATTAAAAACCGCGGCTGTCTGTTGGTATATGGACCTTGGTTTCCAAACAATTATACCAGTGCCTTCTTCGTTATTTCACATCCGATTGTTTCATAAATCGCTTAAAATAGGTATGATAGATCTTTCCACATTCAGTATAAATTTGAGAATTTAAAAAAAAAAAAAAAATCCAAGTATTTCTCCCCTGGCCTATTCTTATGGGGAATTCCCATACTTTCCAATTTTTTTCCGGAAAAACCGTCCGACTGACTTTTCTGAAAAACAATCCTAACCTATTCATAACACCAATTCGTGAAAAAAGTTTCGAGTTGATTGAAACTTTTTCCTGACCTGTATGCCGCGTACAAAATTACACACAAAAAAACAAACAAAAAAACAAACAAACAAACATAAAAACCAAGCCCAAAATTTTTCGGTATATGGAATGATAATCTTCGCTACGCTCATCTAATAATAAAAAAACCACCGAGAGAATGGAAAAATCGATGTTTTCTGTATCAGGCACCAAGGTATTCGATGTCATTCAGGTATAACATCAATTATCGGTGAACGAACTAAATAGCAAACACTTGTTACACAAACAATTATGAATACGAGAGAAATCGAATATTTTGTGAAAGACGTATCAGTAGCCCTATCTGAATGAGAAGAGATGAATCAATGTGTCATTCCTTCCTTTTTTGACATCATATCATATCATATAAAGTATCTTATTGTGAAATTGAATGACTTTTCCAATTTGCCAACCAATTGCTTTTCAATGATTATAAGATTATCCCTAAATTCTATTACCGAATTTCAAGTCGTAATTTTTGGGTTAATACAGACAGTTGCTCTTTTCGCTCTTTTTAATGCCAGTGGGCAACAATGGTGTTTTGAACAGCTATTTTGTGTCCTTTTTTTGTATTTCTCAGGTCATTCAAGTGCATCCATACCTGATAAATGTATGATCTATAAATGTTGAGTTAGCACATCGTTTCGTTATTTTTCTCGTGTACGTGTCTAAACGTGTTAGTCAAGTCATGCAAATAATCCAAGCTCGACCAACGAAGCCTCCTTCACATCACTATATGCGAATTCTCTATCAAGATCATATTATTATTCGTGTAACCTGCGCAAGCAATCATTCCATCTTGTTTGATAACCCGACCTCGTTACAATGCAGAAACTATATAGTGAATTATCAATGTGAGATGAACTAATGCATCATCTTGCAATTCTACTGAGGCCGTACATAATCATCTTCAAGACATCCATTTGTTATTATCATACACATAATCTGATCCAGTATCAGCATCTAAAATGTATCAAAATGTAATTAAGTTTTCAGTTCTTATAACCTAATTAGTTGAATGTTTTTTTTCCGAAATCAATAGAAGCTAAGCCCATGTTACTTGATAATATTGTAATGGACGGCAGTTAGTTCAGTTGGTAAAGGTAACAACTGAATTATTTTAGGCTCTGCCTCCACTAAAGATATTTAATTTGCCTAAAGTATTCGAAGGCTGGAAGTTAATTGGGTTCGGGTTGTTGGATACAGGAACTTAGTTTATGTGAAATTAGGAGTTTAGTTAGGAAGTTTCATTTAATTTTCACTGTAATATTTTAAAGATGTTTAGACACAGAAAACGTATATTTATTTGAAGCAGTTTAAGTTGAGAAAATAGAAAGGAAACAAGGTATAAATTTCTCAAACAACAAGTATAGGCGTAAAATAAGTAGAAATTCTTTTAAACTCACCAAATAAGGGACCCAACTTCATGATGTGATTCTTACAGGTTGGTTCCAGACGGTATACTATTCTACTTGATTTACAAGATGGGGGTATTTAAGCAAATTTTGTAGTGAACTTGACGCAGGTCGAGAGGACGAACAGGATACCTCCTTGACCAAGGCAAGGGCATCTCCTCTCGTTAATCGTATTAGCGAAAGTCACTTTACAACGTATCAAATCAATTAACTGTGTTAATATTAAAGAAAACAATTACTTATCATGACCTTTTCATTAGTATTAGTTGGGGTTCAGTGCTATCTGTTATTGGGGAAACACGATGACAATCTATTAATATTCTTTTTTATCATCAATAGGCACTCAATTGCGTGGCTATGATTAGGTCTAATTAAACATGATGAAATAAACATACATCTCATTATACTCAATTATCAATTTCATTACATAATTAAAATAACTTGAAATTTATCATATGCAGATATGACGATCCATTACAATATGTTGACTTGATAATATAGTGACCACCAAAGCCTTTTCATAATACAATCGATTTAATATATTTTTAAATTCAATTATTTGTAGTTTTTATATACTGCATTTTATAGACATGACCAATCGGTGCAGTTCAATAAAACTTCGGTTCGATGACAATCAAAACCCCTAGAAACATGCACTTATAGAGCAGCGATGTATTGAGAAGCACTTCAAGCAGGGGTCAAATAGTTCAACTCAGGTCGTGCGCGTGCGCCGAGTAAAACGAGGAACAGAAAAACAAGGGACACTATATTGAGGGAGAGAAAAGCGAAGTACACAATATCAAGAGACACCTTCTGCATGAGAGCTCGTTCTACATACATTTGGTATACCAAATCGAAGTACAGTATGACCACATTGAGGGACAGTATATCAAGGGACACAATATATTGTCCTTTTTAGGGTACACAAAATCAAGGGACACTATCCACAACTGGGTTTTCGTTAATTTGAAGTATAGAATATTGAAGTACACTCCATACAATTCGAGTGTCACAAAAACAAAGTACAGAAAAACCTCGGATATTTCCAAGGTACAGTTTCTCAACTAGGACACAAATCTCTCCAAGGCACACTATATCGAGGTACAGTTTCCACATTTTCAAGGGACAGAAAAGCAACGTACCCGACCGTATCAAGGGTTTCGTGGGGAGGTTTTCCTGTGCTTTTCTTTGGGACCCTCGATAGCACGTAGTACATTAGACACCCGTCAGATGGCGCCGTGGATGTGTTAGGCATAATGTGATATCTCTTCGGAATGCCGTACCTTCGATCAGCCTTCTCATTGGCTGGAAGCCAATACCGGGTGACACCAACCTGACCTACCTAACCATAACCTTGATCACCTTTCCGCCCTAGAATGTGGTGATGTGCTCGATACCGGGTCGGTATACCGGGCGACACCAACCTGACCTACCTAACCCCAACCTTGATCACCTTTCCGCCCGTGAATGTCCCACCGAGCGCTGTAAGTAAAGTACGGCATTCCGAATTTATGCCACTCTCTGTTAGGCATCTTATATGGCATCGGCGTTGTTTGGTTGCATACTTACAGGATGTTTTAGAATTTCACACCAAAGCAAGTTTGATTTCTACTCGTCCTATCACTGTCACAGAGTTTGAACTCCGCTCGTGAGAGAATGAGTATCAATTGAAAGGTCTTGGCATCAAATATAAGTAGTAATTAATAATTGTATGAGTAACCCATCTTTTGTGATTATTGATCACATATCTTGCTGCCTTCCGCTGTACTTCAACGATCATATTGATTAATGTACTCGTGTGTGGATCCCATACTCCACAGCAATGCTCCAATAGAGGTCTGATTAAACATTGGAGGGCATGCTTTTTTGTCCTTTGTAGGCTCTCCTTTAGATTTCTCATCTCAAAGTGAAGATTTCTCTTTGAAAAAAGAGAAAAGTGTATGATTCTCTTGATATTACTCGCCAAACTTCAGTAACTTCGAAGCTATAGATGTGCTACTATTTTTTTTTTTATGGAAAATGTGAACTCACAGAAACATTGACATGATCTTTATGCACTGACGTTAAAAATTACAGAAATATTGGATGACAGGTTGAGGAGTTATGAGACATCGCCTATCAGACGTTTTGGTGCGTTAAAAAAACGACTCCCGCGGCCTCTTAATGATCGAAACTTCCTACAGGAAGATCTTGTCACAATACAGCAATGGGTGGTGAATAACGGGATGAGGTTAAATGCTTCAAAAACTGACGTTGTGAGCTTCACAAGGCAACGAGTTATGAAAGACATTACAGTCTACATGTAAATACCCTTGGAAAATCAGATAGAGTAACACTCCAGTATAACTTGTGCTTTAATAACCATATAACTAAAATGATTGGTGAAATCATTTTGATTTCAAACACACCTTGATCATATAAAATTAACTCCATCCGATGCCAATAGATCTAGGAAGTCGTGAATCTAGCAGCAATCTAGCAATGCAATATTTTTCCGCTAATATTCCCATCTTTTCGATGAATAAAAAAAACATGTATTGTATTATTTTCTTCGAAACGGCCGATCCGAATTGCACGTAAATTTTTATTGGTGTGTATTATTTCAGTTTTTACATTTGATGATCA
This sequence comes from Brachyptera putata, assembly GCA_907164805.1. Lineage (NCBI taxonomy): Eukaryota > Metazoa > Arthropoda > Insecta > Plecoptera > Taeniopterygidae > Brachyptera > Brachyptera putata. The sequence goes on along the minus strand of OU015470.1, from coordinate 2,399,203 downwards.
TATTGGAGAGATTTTTAGATGAGCGTAGCGAAGATTTTCACTGAACTCTATGAAACTTTGTGCGTTTTTTTTTTTTTTTTTTTTTTTTTTTTTTTGTAAACACTGCACAGGTCGCAGGGTTTGATCGATCTACATGAAACTATTTTTTATATGCAACTTATCCAACTTAGAACTGTTAAGTTTTGAGGTCTAATCGGTTGGACCATTTTTGAGAAACATCATTTAGAAGTTTCTAAAAACCCCATAAGATTTGGCTGAGCGGAAAAAATTGAAAAATTAAATCTCTTCAATATGATTCAAATTTCCACAAATGTGAACACGAGAATAATATACATGAATAAAAATTTGGTTTGATATTCGGACCAGCCGTTTTGGAGAAAATAATATTATAAATGTATTTTATTCATCGGAAAGATAGAAATATTAGTTGAAAAATGTTGCATTGTCGAAGTCACGGCTTTCTAGATTCATTGACATCGGATGAAATTCATTTCAAATGATCAAGGTTTGTAGAATTTTCGATTATACTTTATTAGATGAGCGTATCGAAGATTTTCACTGAACTCTTACGGAATTTTGTCTGTGCGTTTTTTTTTTTTATTTTTTTTGTAAACACTGCACAGGTCACAGGGTTCGACCGATCGACATGAAACTATTTTTTTTATATGCAAACTCATCCAACGTAGAACTGTATCGTTTTGAGGTCTAATCGGTTGGACCATTTTTGAGAAACATCATTTAGAAGTTTCTAAAAACCCCATAAGATTTGGCTGGGCGGAAAAAATTGAAAAATTAAATCTCTTCAATATGATCAAAATTTTCCACAAATGTGAAAACAAGAATAATATACATGAATAAAAATTTGGTTTCATATTCGGACCGGCCGTTTTGGAGAAAATAATATAATAAATGTATTTTATTCATCGGAAAGATGGAAATATTAGTTGAAAAATGTTGGATTGTCGAAGTCACGGCTTTCTAGATTCATTGACATCGGATGAAGTTCATTTCAAATGATCAAGGTTTGAAGAGTTTTTGATTATACTTTATATAGACATCTCGCTCATCGTACAACGCACATCCTGCGTTTGCCTAGTATAGACATCCTGCTCATCGTACACAACGCACATCCTGCGTTTGCCTAGTAAATATATTATATTCATCGAAAAGATGGCTACGCATCAAATCTTCGAAAACCCATATCTCCGAAAACCCAAATCTTCGAAAACCAAATGTTAGAACTGTCTGAGATATGGGTTTTCGGAGATATGGGTTTTCTAAAATATGAGTTTTCTAAGATATGGGTTTTCTGAGATATGGGTTTTCTGAAATGTGGGTTTTCTAAGATTTGGTCACACGAGTAAACAAACTGTCGGACGAATGGGTTTTCGAAGATATGGGTTTTCTAAGATTTGGTCATGGGCGTAATAGACGAGTCAGGCGCAATAGTCGAGTCATGCGCAGTATACTGCAACCAATCATTATTGCGAAACGATAATGATACGCCCATTGTGTACCTGCCATTCTATCCATATAGACCTCGCTCACAATAATTCCTTCATTTTGTCTACTGTGTGCAGAATTATTTGTCATTCGAGTGTTTGAATCTGCCGCCGATTCCGAAGTTTGAATTCTCGATTCTCATTGGCTGCTATTGGGAATTGGCTATTGGGAAATTACCGCGGTTTTTAAATAGCATCGAAAATACTTGCATGTGTGTTCGCTATATTCAGGTAGGGCCTAATTTCAATATTTGAGTAAAAGCAACTCCAGGTAAATTCAACATAAAGTGAATCAATAAAATATAAATCAAGAAAGAATGTGCCCTTCATTTCTCATATTTTATTCCCTTGTATTTATTCCTTTTTCTCATTCATGACCAACTACTAACTAGCACAATATTTCAATGATTTGAAACTGAAGTTTTGTACTTATAATTTTATGAAGAATCGGACTCGAGTTTGAAAACCTGGACTCGCTCAACCGTTATACATATATATATGTAACCACATGAAGTAGTAACCACAACAGGAAGAAAAATGAAGGCAAAGGGATCTACGAAATTCCATGCAACGACTGCACAGGCTCATAGGCTCATATATAGGTCAGACAGAGAGAAGAATAGAAGCAAGATTGAAAGAACATGCACTGGATATAAGAAATGGGGTGTCATCTAACTCATTAAGCAAACATGTAATGGATACAGGGCACAGCATAGATCTTGAGGAAGGAAGAAGTAGATTTTTTATATCACGTTTTATTGTTTTTATAATTCAACAGAATTTTCTATTTTCAAGAGAGTTTCCCAATTTACTTCTTTCAATTTAACTTCTAATTTACCTTCATTTATTCTATTGACAATCACGATGTTGTTGTCATTCACGCAATTTTTAGAGCCTTCAAATTCAATTTCAGCACCTACGACATAATGATCGGATATTTTTGTTTCATAAATCACAGAGTTTATATGTTTATGAGTACTAGTCCGGATAAAAATATGGTCAAGACAAGATACTACCAGATTATCACCTTTCATTTCTTCCCTAGTTATTCCTATGATGGATTTGACAAAGCCCTTTAATACAAAAATATTTTCGTACGATTGAACTATATAATCATCTGATTGCATTAAGTTGATATTTGCATCACCAATAATGATGGCGTTAGTATGTTTGATAGTAAACAAAAACGAATCTAATTCTTCAATGAATTTCGCTTTACTCAAGGCTGTCGGTCTGTATAGAGCCAATAAAAGAAGTGATTTATTATTACTTAAAGTGAGATTTCCACATAACTCTTCGAAATTACTGAATTTATTACTAACAATGTTAAATCTGATGTCATCCCTGACAAAAATCAAAATTCCTCCACCGCTTGTTTCTTTACGAGTTTTTGAATATGAAATATAATGATTTAAATAATATTTATCTTCAACTTATTCTATTCCAATTTCACATAAAACAAGTATATCGAAAGTTGCAATCAAATTGTTTAGCACCACAAGTAGCTCATCCCAATGTTTTGGTAAAGAACGAATGTTTAGGTGAAGTATGGAAAAGCCATTGACATCATTGTACCATGATTGAAGGTAGTCGGACTCACAGCGAATACAATGATCAATATCTATGATAACATCGAGTGACATAAGAGGACAACAGAGAACACTAGATTGACAAGAGATTTAGATAACAAGCTTGTCGAGGTCAGCAAACGAGATCAATCTAATGACCGCACGTGAACCCTCGTCCTTCCTGGCGAGAATTCTTCCTCGGCTCAGCCACACGAACTTGAACCCTACTTCTCTAGCCCTAATCTTGGCTTTCCACAGAAGTTCCTTATAATAGGGATTCAAGTTCTCGTTTATATATACTCTGAGCTTTGCGAATTGGTTGTTGCTCGGCACCACCACGCAACTCGGCACCTCCACACGCTTCTTAAACAAAAACTCGTCACGTTTCTTCCTACTAGTGAATTTGACAATAATTATGATAATAATAATACTTCTTCACACAAATGGCACAACTTGGGAAACAAATAGATGAATACACATCGAGAGTTGATTAAATAAATACTAACTGATGATCATAATTTTTTTTTATAATGGGTTTAACGACGCACTGTTATGATATCGAAGATCTAATGGCGTCGGATGAATGATTAATGAGATGATGGGATGATGAGATGCAGGTTCTTGGGTAATGGGAAGGATAGTGGGAAGGAAGCAGTCATGGCCGACTTGTTGTAGGAACCATCCCGGCATTAGCCTAGACTACAGAGGGAAACCATAAAACACCCCTGTAAAGATGGTCGGCGGCGGGGATCGAACTGGGTCCCCTCGCCTCCCAGATCACATGAAGCGAGCGCGCTAACCACTGCGCTGCATGTGCCGGTATCATAATTTTTGAAGTACACAACAACACAAGGAATAATTATTTACTATCATTTTGTATTTGTATTTTTTGCATTATGTTTCTATGTTTCATGTGTGAATAGAATGTTTATCAAATGTATATTGGAATTGAATTGAATTTAAACGTATATAACACCAAAGTATGAGAAAACTCAACTCATGAGTTCATGAAGTTGAACAGTCTAAATGGTAGAATTGAAGAAAAACAGTTCCCTCAATAACATAAAACACATCTTTAGCTCAACTTCTATGATATAGAGCATGTTCTATTCTCCTTCATGGCATGAAGGAAACGAAATTTTCAATGCCGTCATTTCAGCTCAATTCGAAGTTTCCAATTATCAATTTACATTGATTTTGTGGTTGAATTTGAGAGAGATATATATTTTAAGTTATTAAAAAGTATCAAGTAAATTTTACAATACTGAAATAATTAATTCACGTATTTTCATAAATAATCTACTTTCGTTCATGTTGAATGAAAATGACCTAAAATTTAGCACGATTTTTGATGAGCCCATTTTTTCAATTATATTTTTCACGATGCTGGAATTTATGGGCGGCATAACAAAAGACTGAATCGCTGAAGAGTTTGGTAGTTTGTTAGCCGAAACTATTTTGCAATCATGTTAAATCCCATCTATTTCACTGATTCTCAAGAGTGCATCCCAATTCACTTCTTTCAATTTCATTTCTAATTTACGACCATTCATTCTGTTGATAATCACGATGTTGTCATTCACGCAATTTTCAAGCAGCAGCTATCTTGCACCCTGGAATATTCCTCCCGAACTCCTCAGGACATTCCCACTGCACCAGAACAAGACTCAACATCTTCATCGCTCTATACACCCTATCAACTAGATGCCCCTAACGTCTGTGCTCCACTCTTTTCAACAAGCTCCCTGCCTCGATCAAGTCCTCGTCCTCAATCAACTCTTCCGAATCTTCCCTACAAAATCTCCTCAATGCCAACCCCTTCTATAGTGTGAATGAATACCTCTGCTACATCCCATATATATTTTTGTATACTTCCGGTTTATGTACCATTTGTAACTAATTACGTTCTGTGTACCGGTATTTCATAGAATTGTATCTTATGATTCGGCCCATATCTGTATTATGTATGAATCAAAAAGGTCAATAAAACTACAAACTTACAAACTTACAAAATTTATCATTCTCGTGCAAAACAAATGCCACTGCTAATATAATGTCTTCTGAGCCATTTATAGCATTATATAGAGTCGTGTATAGTTCCATATAAAAGCGACAGTTGCGCTAGAACCAAGTTTTCGAACGAAAATATTCCCCCGGAAAATCTTCACTTTGATGACGCGAGTGGGTTCTGCCAATTTTACCTTTTTTTAAACAATCTGTACATCAGTGCGATCTCAGTGAGTCAGTGAGATGGACGTTCCGCTGGTTCCTGATGGCCTAATGAGGCAGGATGGTAGTCATTTTGTGGATAGTTTGGACTTTTTTTATATCAGCAATAAGGTGAGAAATGGTCGACGATACTTGAACTGCGTGAGACGAGGAGCAGATAGATGCAGAGCAGTGGGAACTGTGAGCCTGGAAAATGTGGGGTTCATCCTCAACCATCCTCACAATCATCCCACAGACAATGCTAGGGCTGTGACGCTCGAATTTCTTGCGTACATAAAAAACCAATGTGAGACGACAACGGGACCAAATAGAACAATCTATCTGGAAGCATGCAGACGGTAAGTTTCGTTCATTTTTCTCACAGCAGGCCTATACATATCACATTCTCTTTCGAAATAAGATCAGTAGATCAATACAATATATAGTAGATCTACAATACGATCGAATAGGGTAGCGGGCATTGTTTCTGCGAAGAGTCAATCGATAGAATAAGCGCAAACCAGGCATTGCATTTGGCAGTAGCTATTCATCGGGCAATCGGTGCATGCCATCTCATGTGGGCATCAGGCACGTTTACATTTCTGCTCAGCACTATGGCTAGGTACAACATGATTTGAGCAACAGGCAACATGCGCTCAGTGATAAGGTATTTGCTGAGACCAATGTAATCCTACTTCCGACGAGTTGCCACTTCGATTACATGTAATTCTCTCTCACTCTGTACTCAGTCTTGTTTGTACCTCATCAAATATGTCAGTTAACGATTGGGAATGCAGTAAAATGCAGTAAAGAAACTATAATTTCAGCTATTTGCATAATTTCAACAATTGAATAATTCTTATATATTACACACATTTTACAGTGTTGTTTGTAGTACGATTTTATGCATATTACTTATCTGAAATATGGTCTTTATGATCTTGAAATAAGATTTGAAAAACTACAATGAATAAGCTCATAAAAAGTTTGTTAATAATTGATTTACAAATTTCGTTATTTCAACAATTGAATCATTCTCATATGGCCTATTAAACACATTTTGTTCAGTGTTGTTTGTAGTACGATTTTTACATTCTACCATATTATTTATCTGGAATATGATCTTGAAATAAGATAACAAAATACAAGCAGACATGGGCAGTATCTATAGATACATGTACCTTGTATCTTTTTCGAGCTTTTAAAATACAAGATACATTTTCAGTCAAATAGTCAAAAAGACTTTCTTTATAGAGAATAAACTGAAAACCAATATATGCACCTTGGTTTTCACATTTCAGAGCCTTCCTTATTCATTTAAATTTTATTTCAATTCAAACCGTCGCTACGATTATCAAACTATAACAATTTTCAAACGACTGTAACCCTACAGCTCCTGGAAATACCAATACTAGAGAATTGTGGTGGATTAATCAATTAATCGATCAAATGCGTATAACCTGTTCGATATAGTCCTAATTGTTATTGTCAACTCCTTATAGGTACCCACACGCAGCTGCTCTCAAATCGTACGCTTCAGTAAGAAGCAATATGGACCGTTTTAGGAAACGATTTAGACCCCCTGTACCTGCCACACTCGAAGAGTACGGAGAGCTTCTGCTGTCTCCACAGTGGAACGCTCGTTTCGGGCCGTACTAGGGAGCTGACCCGGAACCGTTTGTACGGGTAGTTCTGACAGGGGAGGGCGGCGTGTGCTCGGTGGTTTTTGCCTCCACAACGTTGATGGCGCAAGTGCTGGACATTGCTAGGGAGCTCCATGCGGACGGCACATTTGAAGTTTGTCCTAGAAATCCCATTGGGATAAAGCAACTGCTGACGTTGCATGTTCTGTACATGAATAAAGTTAGTACACATCACAGAATCTCTTTTAACATTTGCTCAGGTTGATAATTATTTTATTCTCTCTTCATTTGTACATAATTAAAAACATAAAGCTACTAAACTCGAAAATGTGAATCCTCTCCAGTGGGTATTTCATATGCGTCTATCAATAAATTATTGATGGTTTGAAATACTGTCCTAATATTTTTTCAGGCCATTCCGGTTATGTACGTTTTAATGTCGAAAATGACCATCCCTGCATATAGGCAGGTTTTAGAATATTTTAAAACGCTGGCAGTGGATTTTCGGCCGACTGTGATCATCACAGATTTCGAGGCTGCGTTGATGGGTGCGTTAAGGGCCGCTTTTCCGGAATCTCCCATCAAGGGCTGCTGGTTTCACTACTCGCAGGTAAATAAAATAATTGTATATTTTCATGTTCTCGAACGTTGTCGATCATAGGCCCTACATGGAAATTTCGAATCAACAATGTTGAATAATACCACATATTGTAGCGATCCATCAATTTAATGTTTATGAAGAACGTCATGAATTAAACAAACCTGGCCTCGACCTTGACTGTGCTAAAACAGAATCACTTAAAATCAATTTGATCAAGGCATCTGAATCAAAGCACATTCAATTATTTTTGTCAGATATTTGACATAGATTTGACAGTTACATCATTTCTTCCTCCTCTGAATTAAAATCTCATTTACCCTGTGTTGCACAGGCTGTGCTCCGTAAGTTACGGAGGGTAGGTCAGGTGGGACTCCTGAACCACGAAGGAGGAGGGAAGAGGGCAGTCAAGATGCTGTTGGTGCTACCCTTGTTGCCAGCAGGAGACATGGCTCAAGGTCTCGAAGAGATCACGGCGTACGCGCAGCAAATTAATTTAATGCCCGCATTAAATGAAATGCTCGCGTACGTCCGTCGTCAGTGGCTGGAGCGCGTTGGTGCGGACGTAGTATCGGTGTACCGCCAATCAAGGCGCACCAACAACCATGTGGAGGCATTCCACAGAACTTTTCGTGGAATGTTTACTGGAATGCCTCCAGCCTGCTGGGACTTCACAGGTAAAGCAATGAGATGATATTTGCGGTAATTATTTTGCGATTTGGCGGATTGTTGTCTGATAGCGAAGTTTCTTGGATTGTTGTATGCACGCGATACATAGGTCAGACGGCAGCAAGAAACATCATGCGTCGTTTTCTGAAGATTCGTTCTATATCAGCTTGGCAAACTTCTGTATTCAATATTTACTAGGAAAACGCAGAATGTGCGTTGTGAGATGAGCTTAGAAATATGGAAATGTAGAATTAAGAACATTTGGTCAGCTCAATATACATCTACAGGCCATGGATCACTTCAAAAGTTCAAATCCGGGGCTGTCTGTTGGTATATGGACCTTGGTTTCCCAACAATGGTGACAAAGCCTTCTTTATATCCATCAAGGATTTTATCCTTTTAATTTATTGGTGACACTTGTTGCTCACATTTAATAGTTCCTTAATTGCTTTCTTAATTGCTTTTATTGATGTGGAAGAAAGTACTTTGAAAATGCGTTTTTTTCGTTATTACACATTCGATTGTTCCATAAATCTCCCAAAATGTGTACGATGGTTGTTACTACATTCAGTAAAAATTTTCGTCTCCGGCTTATTCTTATGGGGACTTTCCATACTTTGCAAATTTTTCCCGGGAAAACCGTTCAACCGATTTTGCTGAAAAACAATCCCAACCTACTCTGAAACATACCCGCGTTTTCCTAGTTTCTAGAAAATAATAATATTCTGATACTCTGGGTGCTAATTTATTATCCTTAGATATTATTCCTGCCATGTAATACGCTATGTTCAAATAATATTGTTTAATGTTAAGAGGACTTGAAAAAACTGGCGGAGGTGTACCAAAACTTGTGTACCAGGCTGCTAAACGGCACCGAGCCGGTCACAGTCAGACGAGCCGAGTGGATACACCAGGACAACCGCATCAACAACGCGATGGTCGAATACGACCGAAGACTCGTAGGCATTCGCGATCTTCTTGTCCGGTTGTCCCACACAGCGGACAATCTGGCGATGGCTTTCCTCCAGAATGGAGTGAACGAAGAGGATGATGAACCTCCGCCCGCCATTCCGATCGCGGTTGCGCCTTTGCCAGTGGAGGCCAATGGTAAGCATAATTTATCATTATAGGCGTATGAAGTTTCTCCATTTCAATAAATAGGTAATTCGATCACAACTCTTGTTTTTACGCAATGAATGATAATCAGAGACACGAGACACTAATCAATTGCCTTGATTTTCTGTGAAGTTAATGAAGTTGTGAAGTTGAGAGTTTTTTTTAATTAAGTAGTTTTTGATCAATTTTGGTTGATAAAAATTTGATAAAATCCGTACTAAGGTTGATCTTGAATATTGCAGGCATTGACGAGGATCCCGATGATCCGCCCATCGCCCAATTTGGCGAAGAGCAAGGAATAGCCGTTCCAGGCTACGCTGCAATTGAGCCTATCGCTCATGACGTAGTAGAAGGTGAAAACTTTTTCAAACTATTTCTTTGACCTGAGATTTCCAGCTACTCTATTAATCTTTTCACTCTCAAAGGATTTACTGAAATTTCGTTAGCACACAGTGTTTTACTAGTACTAAGGTTGATCTGGAATATTGCAGGCATTGACGAGGATCCCGATGATCCGCCCATCGCCCAATTTGGCGAAGAGCAAGGAATAGCCGTTCCAGGCTACGCTGCAATTGAGCCTATCGCTCATGACGTAGAAGAAGGTAATAACTTTTTCAAACTATTTCTTTGACCTGAGATTTCCAGCTACTCTATTGATCTTTTCACTCTCAAAGGATTTACTGAAATTTCGTTAGCACACAGTGTTTTACTAGTACTAAGGTTGATCTGGAATATTGCAGGCATTGACGAGGATCCCGATGATCCGCCCATCGCCCAATTTGGCGAAGAGCAAGGGAATAGCCGTTCCAGGCTACGCTGCAATGAGCCTATCGCTCATGACGTAGTAGAAGGTGAAAACTTTTTCAAACTATTTCTTTGACCTGAGATTTCCAGCTACTCTATTAATCTTTTCACTCTCAATGGATTTACTGAAATTGCTTTTCTTGTAATTTGACACTTTGAAATGGATTTGAAACAGTTATTCATAGATGAGAATAGTACACCACAGTTGAGTGAAATCTATTGTTCAACGTTCGGAAAACATCACGAACAAACTTAAGACGCCATAGTAATGCTCACATTCCGTTCACTCTCCAAATATTTCAAGGCACGTTCTCAGCTTCAAGAATAATCCGATTGCCTGGCCAAAGTGGCGTTAACCTGGAACGTTGTAATGTACTTTGGCTGGATTCTGTTCTACAGAATATTATTCGATTTTTGTTCACTGTTGGCGACTTCAAAGCTACTTCCGAAGATAATAGAGCCTTGGTGCTGTTATTATTAATAATTTAAAACGTAGTGAAAGTAGTAAACAAATAGTAACTGAGCGTAGTAAAATTTAGTAAAAATGCGCACACGTGTGAAAATTCGGAATATTGTCCCATTACAACGTGCGATGTTGAAAGCTTCACATATGCGTATACAAGCCAATAATTTTAATACTTCCGAAAATATTTTCAGAAATGCCGCTGGACCAGTTGTGCAAGGTATGCCTTGCCGAACCGCTATCAAGAGTGATAGCACCCTGTTACCACTACTGTTTAGGGGCCGCATGCTCTTGATCGATTCCGAGAGGGAGTAGATGCCCAATATGCCGAGGAATAGTATATTCGATACATTGAAGTGTTCACCTAGCTCTTAGAAAACTTAACATATCGCCACGGTACTATATCACTGTAAATGGTAGAATGTAAATTTCACACCCTAAAGGGATGCTCACATTTTAATCCCTTTTTTCTCAAGGGATCCATTTTTTAGTGGGTTGAAATTTGGTCCGTCATTTTGAACCCTTAATAACGGTCCAACCTTCAGAGGGTTCAAAATCATAACCTCGGAAAGATCCTGGGGCTTATAATCGAACCTATTTCTTTAAATCTGACACAATAACGAGCTATAGCACACACTTTACCAGAATTGATTTCAAACCCTAAAGGGTATGCTCACATTTTAATCCCTTTTGTCTCAAGGGATCCATTTTTTATGGGGTTGAAATTTTGGTCCGTCATATTCGAACCCCTTGATGACGTTCGATCCATAATGGATCAAAATCATAACCTCAAAATATTACTGAATATTACCTGGAGATTCAATTTAAACCCATCCATCAATAATCAAATACGGTGAGGATCTAAAGTGAACACATTAAAGGATTCTAACATGAAGTCCAGGTTTGAGAATCTGAAACGTAACGGATAGAATTGATTACCAAAAAAGAAACAAATTAGACCCCATAAGGTAAACAACATTTAATGAATGGTTTATAATCTAACCCTTAAGGTATGATACTGCATACATCTTGAAACAAATATGCCTCCTTAAGGTTTGCGATAATTCTTGGATTGATTGCGAATCTACCCTTAAGGTATGATACTGCATACAATATTGAAGCAAATTCAACCCATAAGGTATGCGAGATTTTTGGATGATTTCGAATCCAACCCTTGAGGTTCGATTTGTAGTGTAATATTATCGCCCTCCAAGTTCAACTTTCACCTTCCAGTAGGAATCTAATTCGACGCCTTGAAGGATAATATATTGTACACCGGAAAGGGTTGAATAATAACCCCATAATTATGTGATGAAGAAGAACCCTTCAATAACCCTTCACGAGCTCCATTGTTGCCTTTGGAGTGTTATATTATCGCCCTCCAAGTTCAACTTTCAACCTTCCCGTAGGATAATAATTTGACGCCTTGAAGGATATGTTAAACCCCGGAAAGAATCAAGAAGGAATCTGATCGGATCAACTTTAAACCCTTCTTGAAGTGTAATATTTAACTCCCTGAGGAGTGTTTTGTGTACCTTGAGGTAACAATTTCTCCACCCTGATTTTTGGTTGTGATTTCAACCTTTATTTCGAATATTATCCCTTGTCACCCTTTGCAAACCGAGGGTTGAATTCGGTACCAAAGTAACCCCAAAACACCCAGAAACACCCTTTTTTCATCCGAATGAAACCCTTCTGATTACAGTGATACGGTATGCTGTCGTAGAGCATGTATGTGCACTCAGAAAGCGATTTTGTTACCATAGTTTCATTTGTTCAACTTTTATTTGTTCATACTGTAACTCAACATGTATTTGTGAATTGGTTTCGCATGGATAGGCCCACTGTTGATGAGATAATCACAGTTCATCATCAGTTTCCGATGGTTTATTGGTGACGTATTTCATAGGCCTATAACTTTTAGGCCCAACTGTTGAATATTGTGCCAGAGAAATGTAAGATAACCAAACTGAACTGTAAACAAATAATTTACCTATTTCTCATGCAGTGTATGGAATGCATTCCGCCACTCGAGCTCTTTAATTCCATTCATGTCAGGCCTAGTGAATTAATTTCATTTATTTTTATTATTTTTCCAATTCATAAGTAAAATATACATCTCTTCAAATGGTTTCCACCTTGGGATAGTCACTTATATTATCAGGGACCTAAGATTTTTAAATTACTGCCCAATGAGATTGCATCAGAAATTGAAATTGCATCAGCAATTTAGTAAATTTAAAATGAAACTATGTATTTGGTTACATGAAATTAAACATAATCAATCAAATAACATTATCGGCCACCATCTCTTTACATTTAATGTGTTAAATAGTAGACTCTGAATATTATTTTCCTTCTTTCTCATTATTTTTCGTAATTATACATTATACAGTTTATACTTATTTCTAGTCGTTTTATAGTATATAGGACAGTAATAAATCCTGATAAAAAATGTACAAGTGTATTACATAAGTAAAATATAGTAGGCCTACTATAGGATTAAAAATATTATATTTATGAAATATATAAAATATTTTGTATTTTCGATATATGTTTCTAATTAATAAAAACATTTGAAACTGAATTGGTATATATATATATATATATCCTTTGGTACGCATGACCCGATTGGAGTTTGTATTATTGGAGTACTTATCTCCTCTGGCTTCCCATTTTTGATATTGGGAAACTTCTTCTTAACAGACGATATGACGGTATTACAGCAGACCGATATTCCACGTCCATCGTTTCTTCTATTCAATACAGCGGGTTCATGTTTCCCTTCAGTCTAACCTCTTCCCTTCTCCCAGTCTGCCCCACATAAGTCAGCATACAATCTTCACATGGGCCACTCGACTGTTCCTAACAAGTCCCCTATCTCATCTTCCTTGTTTCGAAACATAGCGAAACTATCTCAAGTTTAAGTGAAGTCTGATTTATATGATGGAAAGTTACTTGGTAAGCAATCAATGTATTCATTTTGTTGGATGAGCGAAGCGAAGACTCGATGTCAGTTCAGTAGGAGGCCTTATATTCTGGGAAAAAATGAATCGTTTTCTCTTTTTGGACTTCCATGGGTCGTATGAAAGTACAAATGCAGATGAAACTTGGCATACACAAGTGTAGGTAATCATCTAATTCGATCCATATCTCTATCCTAATTAGATAATATTTCTGATGCAATTTCTAATTAACATACTTGTTCAAAAATCTTAATTCAAGGATCCTCAATTAGAATAATTTCCAAAAGAGTATTTTGACTCTGCTGACCCCTACCATATGTATCCGTTTCATCTCTGGCGTATAGAAACAGTCAAGAACTATGTCCGGTAAGCGAGAATTTTTCTGCAAGTCGGTTTTCAAATGGGACTAAAAGTGACCGCCATGATTTGTGACGCCATGACTCAGTTAATGAAACGTTTCACTTTGAATATAGTTCTTTCTCATTTTGCATGTAAACTACTTATTGAGAATAACAAATAAATTATATAGTTCTAGGTTAAAAATTAATTAAGTGATGGAAACTTTCTGATTGATCACTTTCCCTCTGAAAATATTTCCCTGATATTTTCCTCAATGTTCCGATGGAATTATTTCCGAAAAATTGTGTGACTGGTTGGCTCAAACATATTTATAAATACTATACAACTGTCAAATTCCTGTGCTACTGACGCCACAGTATGTCGACAAGTCCGCGGGACGAGGAAGCAATTGGTATATATTTTATGACTGCTGTAGGCAACGACTGTATGGTTGAAGCTCCGCCCATCAGTCGCACCAGCCACGCCTTTTCGGAGATATGGGTTTTCTGAGATTTGGTCATTCGAGTTTCGGAGTGTCGGAGATGTGGGTTTTCGGAGATATGGGTTTTCGGAGAAGTGGGTTTTCTAAGATGTGGGTTTTCTAATATATGAGTTTTCTAAGATATGGGTTTTCTAAGATTTGGTCATGAACTGTCGGATAAATGGTTTTTCTAAAATATGGGTTTTCTAAGATATGGGTTTTCTAAGATATGGGTTTTCGGAGATGTGGGTTTTCGAGGATTTGGTATGCTGCCGAAAAGATAGAAATATCAGTTGAAAAATGTTGCATTGTCGAAGTCACGGCTTTCTAGATTCATTGACATCGGATGAAGTTCATTTCAAAGATCGAGGTTTGTAGAGTTTTCGATCATACTTTATATAGACATCTCGCTCATCGTACAACGCACATCCTGCGTTTGCCTAGTATTTATCATTTTTTTTATGTCCAGCCTGTAATCGTATGGGGTGATAAGAAACTTTGAGATGATGTATCTCAAAAATGGTCCCACCGATTGAACCCCAAAACTATACAGTTCCAAGTTGGATGAGTTTGCATTTACAATCAAAGTTTCATGTCGATCAGCCGAACCCTGCGACCTGTGCAGTGTTTACAAAAAAAAGACAAAGACAAAGATTCGTAAGAGTAAGATGGACATCTTCGCTATAACGCTCATCTAATTAGGTTATCGTCAGATTTGCATAGCCGAAATAGTGTATAATATAGTGATATGACGCCGGAAAAGAGTGATTGGCGAAAGGGGAACATTGTAGACAAAGCGAAAGAAACTCAGAGGAAAAAAATGCATTTACCAAGTGGCGTGAGTTGAAGAAGAGGTGAGTTCATCTGTTGTCCTACAATTATTACACAAGTAATTTGGTACCGTTTGTTATCTTATAACTTGATTTTAATTCCCCATTACCTTGAAGTTATATTGGAGTGAAAAATTGAAAATTCCATTCGTGTGTTATATCAATTTAGGAGGTAGGCCCCATAGGGGCTGAGCTGTTTAGACATTATTGTCAAACAAATTTCAAATCTAAACGGAACAGACAACGACTTGTAGAATGTCGATTGATTTTTAAAAAAAATCCGATATCTTCTTTCCGAATCTTTCTTTCCCAAATTGATCCTAATTTTTTCAGGCAATTTGGTGACCTTGAAGTGTCAGTCGAGACATCATCTGGACAATTTGTAATACAATTTGTGATCCTGCGGTCACACTTGATGTTGGGGGAAGTAAGATGACAGATGACCTACACGAGCTTACTTCTGAATGTTTTTCAAAGTAAAAAATATGACATTTAATTAACTCCACATTTGAAAAGGCTACATTTTGCGAAACGCGAGAATTTTTCTGAAAACTGATTTTCAAATGGAACACCAGTTACCTATAAATAACTTGGGCCTACCACTTTTATTCAGATACCGGCAATTGAGTTTCCATGACCGAATTGAAAAAAACTCTCGATGACCCATTGATCAAGACTCCATTCATCTAGTTATAGGCCTATATCTTAAAAAAATGTGGAAAAACATTTGTGTTCTGCAGAATTCAAAACTCGTGTGAGTGATAGTTGACAGCATTTCAAAAGAGAACAATTTTTCAGCCTCTAGCGTTCTCAGTAGTCAAAAATATAGAATATAGATCGCTTGCCTCGCCGCGTCAAAAGTTTGAAAGCACTAAGAAATTCCACGGGGTTGCAAGTATTTCTTTTGGTTTTGGTCGATGATACTAAATTACCGGTACTCCAATGGTTTATAATACTCTTGTCCGAACTAAAGTTTGCTTCATCTATATTTAATATTAAATAACCCCTTCTTTTCATGAATACATTTTATGGGGAGTAATGCAGGCCAATATATTTGAAAGCCTGGTAATGTATGGAACAATTTTAAAATATCTAATCCAATAATCAATTACAATTTCACATGGTTATAAGTATGGGCTCATAACATTTCATCATAATTCCCGAAAAGTGAGTAAAAGAGATATTAGGAAGTCCGTTTTCGGATGGCCCTACTGCACAGCTATCTCGCGTGTGTAACTTGTTTGTACGAGAGATGAACGTTTCGATCGACCGTCTTCTCCACTCCACACCACTAGCGCGCGGGTGGCTCGCTCCGTCATGTCTATTGAATACGACCCATTATCAGCTAGCATTTATTGTATTCATACGCGTAAGATCGAGCATCACTACTTAGTGCTCTACCTTCCTCCGCAAGAAAATGTACTTGAACGCACTGAACAAGCAACTCATTTCAGGCTTTCAGCTATCTCTCCCTCATTGAGTAGATGGCTCAATGAACAAAAATATGATTCCCAGAGAGAAATAATCGAGCGAGGAATGAGTATCTCCATTTCGTGGTTTTCTACAGAACAGTGTATTGGACATTTTCTAAAACGAATTCCATACGAATTCACGAAGTTTAGTGATCCAGATAATTTTAACACCCCCGTGAAGTTGGCCACTCACATGTGCGGAATCAAATTTTGACAAATGTCATCCGTTAGTGCTTCGTTAGTGCAGGTTAGTGCCGCAAATAAAATCGTTAGTGCTATTATAGTGCTGGCACTAATTTACCAAATACATGTGCGGGGCCAACTTCACGCTGGCCCCGCACATGATTGGAAATTGAAATTTTTTGACGTCATCATCTCATATTGTGTTAGTGCTCGTTAGTGCCGCTCATTTTATCGCTAGTGCTGCACTGGTTTGGAGCAAAAACGACCTAAGTCATGTGCGGGGCTGCCCTTATAGGCTGCCCTTAGAGCAATTATAGCGTTTTTATAGCATATAAATTAAGGTCTTCGTTAGTGCTAGTTAGTGCCACAAAAATTATCGTTAGTGCTAGCTTAGTTTGCCCACAAATAAATTCAAAAATCGATTCATAATTTAACGACGGTGTTATCTATGTTCGGGGCAAAAGCAATTAAACACATGCGAACATGAGCAATTATGGCATTTTTCTGTCACACGGAATAAGGTATATGTTGATGCTGTTCAGCGCCACAAGAATTATCGTTTGTGCTAGCTTAGTTTATCCACAATTCAATTCACAAAATCGATATATAATTTGGCGATGGTGCTATGTGCGCAGCATCCCCGAAGATGAGCAATAATGGCGTTTTGATGGAATATACACCTGAGTTTTCGTTAGTACTGGTTAGTGCCACGAACATTATCGTTAGTGCCAGCTTAGTTTGGCCACAATTGGTTTCTAAAATCGATACATGAAATATAGCGCCGGTGCTATCTATGTGCGGGGCCAACTTCACTCTGGCCCCGCACATGATCGAAAACTGAAATTTTTGGACGTCATCATCTCAGATTGTGTTAGTGCTGGTTAGTGCCACAAAAATTATCGTTAGTGCTAGCTCAGTTTGGCCATGAATTAGTTTCGAAAATCGATATTTAATTTAGCGACGATTCTATCTATGCGCGGGGCCAACTTCACGCAGGCCCCGCATATGATAGAAAATGTTTTATTTTTCGATGTCACCATCTCAGATTGTGTAAGTGCTGGTTAGTGCCACACAATTTATCGTCAGTGCTACTTAGTTATGCCACAAGCACGTCGCTAAATTAAATATCGATTTTTGAAACTAATTCATGGCCAAACTGAGCTAGCGCTAACGATAATTTTCGTGGCACTAGCCAGCACTAATACAATCTAAGATGATGACGTCAAAAAATTTCAGTAAAAATTCTTGAAAATGTATTCATGAAAATTTTCGATAAAATTTTGGATTGGTGATTTCTCGACAAGAATTGGCATTGAGAATTTCCGACAAAATATTCTAAAAAGATTTGCGAAAAAAAATTCCAACGAAAATTGGCGACAAGAAATTTCGTTGGAAATTTTCCGTAGGAATGTTCATCGAATAATTTCAGCAAAAATTTTCCTCGATATTTTTCGAAAAAAAAAATTCATCGAAAATTTTCGACAAAAGTTTCAATCAAAGTTCAATCGGACATTTTAATTGAACATCCACATTGAGAACTTTTCGACATAAACTTTCATCGTGAATTTTCGACAGGACTTTTCATTGAATATTTTCAACAAAAAATTTCGTTAAAAATTTCCGTCAAAAGTTCTCAATGTGGATGTTCAATTAAAATGTTCAATGATAATTTTCAATATAAATTGTGGACAAAAATTCTCATTGATAATTTTGAACAAAAGTTTTCATTGAAAATTTAAGACAGAATTTTTCATTGAATAATTTCGACCAAAATTTTCATCGAAAATTCTCATTTTTGATGTCTAATTGATGATGATAATGATGTTCCGTGTGAATTTCAAATCACATTATCACTGAGAATTTTCTATGAAAATTCCCAAGGAAGATTTGCGTTGAAAATTTTTTCTGACAATTCCTGTCAAATATTTACAATAAAAAATCCTATCAAAAATTCACGATTAAAATTTTTGTCTGAAATTCTTGATGAAAATTTTTTGTCGATAATTTTTGTTGAAAATTTATTTTAAAAAATTTCCATTGAAAATTCCTTCTGAAAATTTTCAAAGGTGTAGATAGGTATTGAAATTTTTTGCTGACCATTGGACAGTTTTGTCGAGAAATTATTGTCGAAAATTTTAACGTAAATTTTTGTCGAAAATTTCCAATGAAAACTATTAATCGACATGGTTGTTGTGACATGGTTGAATGGCATATTCGTCAGTTACTTTTTTCCGGAAAACTTTCCATTCCTAAATTTCTTCGATCACTTTCATCGGAAACTCTCATTGAACATCAAGGAAATATTTCGATGTCATTTTTCGTCGAAAATTTTCAATGAATTTTCACGTCGAAAATTTTCAATGGATAATTTTTTTATTGTGAATTCTCATCGGAATAAGATTTTAATTTTCAATTTTCATTGAAAATTGGAAAATGTTCGATGAGAATTCATGTCAAAAACTTTCAATAAAATTTCCATCAAAAATTTCCATTGATAATGTTCGACAGGAACTTCAATTGAAAATTTTCGACAAGAACTCTCATTGGAAATTTCTCGAAAAAATTCTCATCGAGAATTTTCGACAAAAATATTCTTAAATGATTTGCGACAAAAATTTCCCACGAAAATTTGCGACAAGAATTTTCGTTGGAAATTTTCCAAAGGAATGTCCATCGAATGAAATCGACAACGAATGTCAATTGCGATCATCATGGATCCAAGCTTATCCCGCCTCTAGTGACATTACCGATGATGTCTCAATGATGACATTACCGATGATGATGTAGTCAAATGTGTCGCAGATCTTCAGGGCAGTGATGAATCATCCAGTCAAAAGGTATGGCACTTTGTGGTCTGGTAGTGAAAGTGGAGCAATACAATTCTTTCGGCGGACAGAGCGGTTTCTGACGGACGTTGACAAGAATCCGCGGGTCTAGAATGCGGTCTGGGAGGTCAGATTGTGCGCTCGTTTGCGACTCACTAAACTGTTCACCCAAATCGTCAGAAACATGCAGGGCAGATAAGCCTCAGCCGATTCGCAGACTGCCCTTCAGCATGAACTCAGCTATGATTTTGTCGTGCCGTTATACCGAGATCTCCAAGCAACACCAAAACACGGTGAGGGTACGCTACGACAAGGCACTGGAAGTCGCAGGCATTCCAAGTAGGCGATTTAGCATGGCACGACCAGAACATCCTTTGCGATGCCAGTGACGTATCTCCGTTGGGCGACTTGGTGTGGCGTGATTAGCATCTCCACAGCGACGCCGGTCCAGGTGACTCCGCTAGCCTGGCACCGGAGAGGAATGGGCCCTACCAAATATGTCGCATCATCGGGCGCAATGTGTTGAAGCAACATCAATGTGTTGAAGCAAATTGCGAATGCGTTGCAATGTGTTGATCGGGGGAGTTGGTGGCCCCTGATTTTGGTCAATTGATGGTGCGGCAATGGTGACCAGCTATTGGAGCTCGATCCAGTTTCGGGATGGGCCCGGAAAGTGACGACGGCACCGGCTCCGAGGTCCCGCAAAGGGCAGCTGCTGAAGAGTCGGCTTTCCAAGCGGTCATCCAGGGCTTGACGGATGCCACAGACGCTCTCCCAGGTAAGAACAATCCCTATGGTGTCGAGACTGATGCTTCATGAACACTTTCATCGGAAACTTTCATTAAACATCATTGAGAATTTTCTATGTAAATTTTTGTAGAAAATTTCTGATGAATATTCCGGTCGAAAATTTTCAATGCATGAATTTTATTGGAAATTTTCATTGGAATAAAATTACAATTCTCAATTTTCATTGGAATAAAACTACAATTCTCAATTTTCATTGAAAATTCTCATTGATCATCATTGAAAATTTTCCCGTCAAAAACTTCCAAAATTCCTGTCGAAAATTTTCAATAAAAATTCTTGTCGAGGATTTTCTTCGAATATATTGATCGGGAATTTTCAATGAAAATTTTTGTTCAAAATTTTCATAAAAAATAAATATTTTCTTTTTCATCGAACTTCATCATTGAGAATTTCCGTTCAGAAGTATCATTAGGAATTTCAAATGAGAATTCGAGTCGTAAAATTCGATGAAAGTTTGTGTCGAAAATTTTCAATGAAAATTCCTGTCGAAAATTATCAATACAAGTTTTTGTTGAGAATTTTTATAACCAGGCAAACGCAGGATGTGCGTAGTACGATGAGCGAGATGTCTATATGAATATTATAATCGAAAACTCTACAAACCTTGATCATTTGAAATGAACTTCATCCGATGTCAATGAATCTAGAAAGCCGTGACTTCGACAATGCAACATTTTTCAACTAATATCTACGTAGAATTATCTACGAGCCTACCATTCCTTACTTCATGGAAGCTTAAAAAAATATCAGTGATAGGGTTAGTAGTGGTGGGTGCTCGAGGCACGATTCATAATTTCTTCATACAATTTTGTAAAAAATTCAAACTCGACAACAAATTTATGTATAACATTGTTCTACTCGCCCTTAAAGGATCACTACAAATTTTGAGACATCATCTTTATAGCATTCAGCATTGATTTTTTTCTCTTGTCATTTCATTTTTTTTTCTTTGTTGTTTATTTAAATAAGGTTAGCCGTATTCATTCACTTTTTTCATTTCTGTTAGCCGTATTTATTCACTTCTCTCTTCTCTCTAGTTATCATTATTATTTTTCTCTACTCCCATTTTTCATTATAGTGAAGCGGCTAAGATCAAAATATCATAACAATCGCGCATTTGGTGATTAAAGCGTGAAATTTCGTAGAGATGTACATTTTAATATTTAAAAAATATTTGGCTATGATATCGAGCGAGATTTTGCCCCTGAGGGCTGATATATCCAGTGGCGTTGAAAAAAAGAAAATATGGGGGGAGGGGTAGGTGTTTTTTATTTTTTTCATTTTTTTGTATCTTGTTCAGTAACTTAGTATTACATTAACAATATTATGTGGAAATTTTCTCAAAAAATCATGTATATTCGATAAAATACGTCAAATTGAGGTCAAAAATGTAAAAAATGCTCTTTTTTTTTTTTTTTTTTAATTATTATTTTCCGGGAGAAAATGATGTACATGTTCCTAAACTTATAACTAATGACCTAATAAAGCGATATTCATATATTATTTGCTTTGTGGGGTCAACCGTATGAATATAAAATCAATTTTTGAACTCAATAAAATAATTATTCTCAGTCCAATTGAAAATAACTATCTACTTACTTTGTGAAAACTAAAATATATTTTTTATTATATTTAATGATACTACAAAAGAGTATTGATGTTTTTCCGAGATTATCCAAGGTCACCAAAGGTCATCAGGTGATGTAATATAATGGGTTTTAAAATATATTGTAGCGTTTATCAAGTTGGTTTTTAATTGTTGTTCATTTGATGTACATTATTGTTAGTTTTAGCATTAAATTGGAATATTTTATAATATTTTTCTGCAAATATTATGAAGATTGTCTTATCTCTCGATAATAAGTAGGCCTATTGTTGTTATACGGGTATAATGCACACTAACTTTATGATGCGTGAACTAAATGCGCGTTCGATCGCCATTAGATTGCTGTAGCCGTAGTAAGTTTGAAGCACGTGTAGGAGTAGGCCTAGGCCCGAAATGGTAGCTTCAATTCGATGGAAGGAAATAACGTTTCATCCCAAATAATTTGCATTGATCATGAAAAGGTCACGTCATGTTTCCGAGGATCTTCCCTCAACGTCGTCTTCTGTTGACGGTAAGAAGAATGCTGTTGTAATTGATTGGGAGAAATGCTTAATATGTCATCTGGATACCAAAAGCAAGGAAAAGCTTTTGACGCCGGTTAATTTAACACGCGGTGATATTTCCGAAGGGATAGGTTATACATCTCTTGCTCACGACATTCATAAAGTTGTGAACAATTCTTTGAAAAAAACTGACCTTGCATATGGACATGAGTCAACATTTACGGAGCTTTTAGTTCTCTTATTTCTATCCATAATGCCAACTGGCACAGAAGTTGTCGTCTGAAAATAAAGACAGCAGCTGATCGCATAAAAGTATTAGCCTTACCTGATGACGGAGGGATAACAAATTCAATCAAAGAAGCGTGCTCTTTAGAAAATAAATTCACGCGGTCCAATGTGATTCCCTCCAAGGGAAGGTTCAGTCAGGTCTGCAAATTTTGCGAAAACAAAGAAACGAGTCTTATCAATGAAGAATTACATGACACTTGTACCAAGTCTATGAACGACGAAGTGTTTAGAATTGCCACAGTTTTAAATGATCAAGTGCTTTTATCTAAGCTAAGTGGAGGAATAGATATGATAGCAATTGAAGCAAAATACCACAGGTATTGTTACACACGATTACGTAACAAGGAAAGAACATTTTAATATACCAACAATAAAATTACCATGAAGTAGATGAAGACTTGACTATGAAAATCAAGGCAGCAGCTTTTTCGGAAATTGTTGCGCACATCGAAGACGTACAACTTTATAGTGTATCACTTCCCATATTTAAACTATCAGCTCTAAGAAAAATGTATTCAAAAAGACTGAACGAAATGGGTGTAGATGAAAACGTCCATGCTTCAAGACTGAAAGAGAGACTATTACTTCACATACCAAGCTTAACTGTTCACAATGATGGGGGAAAGGAGATTCTTCTTGCTTGTAAGACTGATATAGGACCATCTCTGAAGAAAGTTTGCCAAGACGACGAAGACCACGATGCAATTTATTTGTCAAAGGCAGCTACAATTATAAGGAAAGAAATCTTTAAAAGCACTTGGTCTCTAATAGCAGGTTTGAAGAGAAGAGTCAAGAAAAATCAGTTCCCCCCGTATTACTTTCCTTCTTACGTTTGACTCTGGACTCATCTAGCATCGAAGATACAACTAACACTCCCAAACATTCCCATAAACATGCACTTACTATTGCTCAGCTTATTATGTTTAATAGTGTCAAGAACAAGCGAAAATTGAATGAATACACTCGTCATAACCTAGAACGAGAGGTACCATTTCCAGTTTATTTAGGTATAATGGTTCATGGAGCTACACGTAAACGAGAACTTGTAGATAAGCTTCATGACTTTGGACTGAGTATTTCGTACGACAGAGTACTCAGGATATCAGCAGCATTGGCCAATGATGTTTGTTCGTTGTATCATGAGAAGGGATACGTTTGTCCACCAAACTTATTTGCAAAAGCTTTCACTATTGCAGCAGTGGACAATATAGATCACAATACCAGTTCAGCAACAGCTGTTAGCTCTTTTCATGGAACCTCAATCACACTTTTCCAGCAATTACGTAAATCGGACAATTACGTTAAATCAGAAAAGCGAGGTTTGATAGATACGACGTCAACAGAAAAAAAAGTAAGGACGCTTCCAGAATATTACACTCAAGTTAAACCTGCGTTTTCTAGAAAGAACCCAGATGTACCCGAAATCGAGGGATCGTTAAACTATACAGGAGATTTGTTATCTTCGGAGCTTGACATGGAAGTTGAATGGTTGGGTGCAGTAAAGTCCATTGTTGAAACCAACGAAGTGGAACATCCAAATGATATGTCTATTTCGTGAGCCGCACACCACTCAAGTATGAATCGGAGCACAAGTGATTTTAGACAAGCAACTGAAGCACTTTTACCGCTCTTTCCTGATAATGCACACTCAGTTGCAATGATCCAACACGCAATGATGATTGTGAAGCAATCTGTTCAACAATTGAATCCTGGTCAAACTCCTGTTATCGCTTGCGACCAGCCTCTTCATAAGATAGCAAAAGAGCTTCAATGGAACTACCCAAACGAGTTGGGAGAAAACAATTACGTCGTTATGTTTGGTGGCCTTCATATTGAGATGACATCCTTGAAGTTCGCAGGAGAATGGCTAGAAGGAAGTGGTTGGATTGAAGCTCTTATTAATGCTGAAATTGCATCTACAGGAGTCGCTGAATCATTGCTCTAAGCTTCGCATATAACCAAGACAAGGCATGCTCATCAAGTCACAGCAGCAAGCCTTTATAGGTTGAAAGATGAAGCGTATCAATTCACTGCATTGATATGGAACTTTCTGACGAAGACTGTACAATTAAAACAATGGATGATTGGGCAGAAGAGAGAAGATCTATGTATCCTCAATTTCAATAGTGGGAAACAACTCTTAACATGGAACTTAGTATTCTCCTTCTTGTACGATCGATTCGAGAGTCAAACTTCAAGCTGTACATTGCCGCCCTGACCGAGCTTGTTAAATGGTTCTTTGCGATGGACCACATTCACTACGCAAGGTGGATATCAGTGCATCTACGCGACATGACGTCTCTTCACGAAAACAATCCTCAAGTTGCAAAAGTGTTTGAGGATGGTGGTTTTACAATCAAGAAAACTGAGAGACCTTTCTCTGCTATTGCAATCGATCACGCACATGAACAGAAGAACAAAGATATTGAAGGTGAGGCTGGATCTATTGGATTAACCCAAGACCCAGCTGCTCTCCGGCGTTGGATGGTTGGTGGTCCAGAGATAGCAAGGTTGGTAAATGAGTTTGAAGAAGATGCAGAGGACATGTCGACCTTAAAACATCACGAACAACACCCGAAAATACAGAACACTTTTCTAATACAAGTTAAAAGCTTGTCTCTGGCATTGAAGAAGATGGGAAATCGATTTGAAGATACCACAGGGCACCTTAGTACGCTTCATGGCAGAGATATAGCCAGCGCGAAGGTTGTTGAAACTGTTCGAAATATCAAATCCTCGGGAAATGAACAATATCAAACTTTCGTTAAAGAGAGATTGGAAGATCGTAGTACTCCACTTCATACTCCACTTAAGAAGAACTTCCTTCTATTGTTCCCAACACGTAAAACTAAATCAAATAGCAAATTGAATCTAAAAGTGAAGTCTGCAAAGATTGACACAGCACTGTTTTCAAGACTATACATTGGATGCATGACAAGAGGGGGCAATCTCGATGATTTTTTCAGTCATGAAAATCAAGTTTATCCACCATCAATTTCAGATTATGGAAGTCTTCGAAAGGGAACCAAATCCGACCTCATAGATTGCCTTGAAAATGGAACCAGAATTCTGAAAGTGTCACCACCAGTTGATACAGTAATCCTCGACGGTGCAGCAATTGTGCAAATGTTGAAACCAGGAGAATCTAAAACGTTCACGCAATATGCAAGGGAAGTATTTGTACCCTACGCGAAATCGTTTTTAAACGGTACAAAACGCCTTGATGTTGTTTGGGACATGTACATAATTGAGAGCTTGAAGGCAGATGCGAGAGAAAAGCGAGGCCAAGAAAATCGACGAATTGTTGATCATTCGTCAATGATTCCACGGAATTGGAGCAATTTTCTTAAAGTAGATGAGAACAAGAGAGAACTATTCCAATTCTTAGCAAAAGAACTGACATCCAAAGAAGAAATTGACAAAGAAATAGTAACAACATACCTAGAGAATGTCATTTGTATACCTAGGAGAGAAGATGTATCTGTTATAGCACCGTCTTCACACGAAGAAGCGGATACCAGGATATTTTTGCACATACTAGATGCTGTGCAAAGAGGAAGTAGAACCATTATGAAAAAAACAGTTGATACGGATGTAGTTGTTATCGCTATAGCATTGTTTCACAAACTAGTACTTGACAAGCTGTATATTGCATTTGGAACAGGAGACCGTTTACGATATATACCGGTCCATGACATTGCCAATAGATTGGGAACAACAAAGTCTCAAGGCTTGCTGTTCTTCCACGCATTTTCGGGATGCGACACGGTTTCTTCTTTCGCTTACCATGGGAAAAAGCAATTCTGGGACCTTTGGATGGTTTATCCTGAAGCGAACAATACTTTCAAGCAATTGTCATCTGGTATTCTTGAGGTATCAGAGGAATGTGATAAGTTAATTGAAAAATTTGTTATATTAATCTATGCCAGAACATCTGATTGCGCACATATAGATGTCACGCGCAGGCATTTATTTGCTCAGCAATCAAAACCCATGGATAGAATCCCACCGACTAAGGCTGCACTGACGCAGCATATAAGGCGAGCCATGTACCGAATGTACAGCTTGAAGCAAAAGTAAAAGTCTGTTTTCTGACGACTGGTGGGTAGGCAACTTGTCAGTCAAACCGGCCAAACGCTAGAAACCGGTGTGGGGGGTAAGGCCAGGATCCAAAGTTCATATGCAGGTATACTGATGAAATGGGAATAGCATTGATAAATGTATCACAGTTCGAAATATGAAGTAAAATATTAGTATAGTTTCTGCTACTGAGATAATGCAATACTTGCAGAACATTGGACAAGACGCAATAGCAAATTCACACTCAATTCAATTACAATTTCGAATAACTTTATTCTGTACAAAAAATTGCAGTTACGTTGATACATCTGGGATAGGCTATCTGTTAAATATGGTGATTGATTAGAAATAGTATATATATATATATATATATATATATATATATATATATATATATATATATATATAGGGCCTATATATATATATATATATATATATATTTATAAATATATATATATAAATATATGTATATATGTATACATTATTCATAAATACAAACTCGATGAGAAACAATTTTTTAAATTCAAACTCAATCGATCAAGCGTGCCATTTTAGAAATATGACAAAATGGTTCTCTTTCGCACTTTTAAATCGATTATTATCTATCTTAAATATATCACCCAATTGGATAATACATTTGAGGCTTTTTTTGTTAGTCAAGAGCAACGACTGTGTTTTTTCATCAGAGTAAAATGCATGCCACTCACCCACACACAAACACGCTATTCCTCCTCCATCATTTCTTTCCCAATTTAGCGGAACATCTGATAGGCCTATTATGAGTTCTATTTTAACGAATAATTTGTATCAGGAATTTTCGATGAATTTTGCGCAAGTATATTTTTATCATATTTGTTAATTGTGCATTCAGTTTTTGAATTGTTTCGGGTGACCGGGTCCTTTGTAGCCTGATTGACAGGCTGAAATATACACTATCTGTGCAAGTATGAAAATCATCTACCAACCTGTAAGAATTTTAGTACCAAATACTTGGCTCTGATTATTTATCGAATCTATTACAAAAAAATGGTAATCGAAAAAGTAGGAAACTCACTATATATATGTAAAAGCTCGATATTAATATGCATATAGGCCTACTGTTTCAAATTTGAAGTCATCACTTTTGAAATTGAATGGGAATCTACACACCTACGTCAGATCTTCAATGAACATTTCTTATCGTCCTTCAACGACCCAAATTTCACTTTTTTCAATGAACTAGGCAAAGGCAGAATATGCGTTGTGTGATAATAAGGTAATAATTTTGTAAAAAAATTTGGAAATAAAGCTATTATTATTATTATTATTATTGATGAGCGAGATATCTAGAATGTAAAATCTAAAACTCCACATACCTTGATCATATAAAATATACTTCATTCGATACCAGCGAATCTAGAGAGCCGTGAATTAACAATGCAACATTTTCGTGCTATTATTATTATCTATATTCAATGAATAAAAAACATGTATTACACTCTTTTCTTCGAAACGGCCGGTCCGAATTGCATACAAATTTTCAATTATTTGTATAATTTCCGTGTTCACATTTGAGGAAAATTTGAATTGAAATGGAGAGATTTTATTTATCAATTTTTTCTGCCCGGCCTGATCTGATGGGGTTTTTAGAAACTTTGAGATAAGTTTTCTTAAAAAATGGTCCAACTAATTGGACCCCAAAACTATAGCGTTCCAAGTTGGATAAGTTTGCGTATAAAAACAAGTTTCATGTCGATCGGTCAAACCCTGCGACCTGTGCAGTGCCCACAAACAAACAAACAAATAAAAAGAAACAGACAGACAGAGCTCCGTGAGACTTGAGTGTAAACTTTCGCTAACGCTCATCTAAAAATATATTCCAATTTTGTCCGTGTGTTATTCACATTGTAATTTTTGAATTTCGAAACGGTAGTTTCTCCATATCCACTCAACCACTTTTTACCAAAAGTAGACAATTCCGAGAACTCTTGAAATATAATTATCAATAAATGAAAAATCAATCAATTGATTAATTGTTCAATTTATCTAAGGGCCCATAATACCAATGATAAAAATGTGTTAATTAGGCTAATTAATCAATTGCAGTACAAAAATAACATTAGTAACCAAGGGTAATAACAAGCTAATCCACTAATTATCGCTTAATCAACAAATTTATCATTCGTAATACCGGCCCGAATAAAATGGAAACAACAATGTCCAGTTTTATGTTAAATAGGAGAGAAAAGAAGATTTGAAAAAAAATGAAAAGAAGAATCGACGAGAGAAAATTAGTTTGGAGAGAACTTTTTATTCATGAAAAATAGAAATTATTTCAAGCTGTTTTATTTTTCACAAGTATACAATTTATACACATTTTTTAGACCCACAAAGTCATGACAGATGACTTGTCTGTGTGTTTGTTATGGTTTCAATACAGCTAGATCGCGGACACGGAATAAAAAATCAAATATAAATGAGTGACAAATCATGTGGAGTATATTGATAATTCAGAATTATAAGACATGGGAGACAACAATATTTAAAATCGTTGATAAATAACTAACAATAAGAAATATGATTATGACAATCAATTACAAGAATGTGTGGGTCAAATAAGTTTTTTCTCAATTTGGCCAACTCGATTTGGACTGATGGATGATGGTTTTGAAATCGCTCATCCAACTATTGTATTCTGAAAAACTAGACAAACGCAGCATTTGCGTGGTAGGATGAGCGAGATATTTGTATGAAATATAGTCGAAAACTCTAGACACCTTGACTGGTCTTCGGTATCGCTCATTCAATTATTTGAGATTTCACAGATCAAATTACACAATAATTCTATCCATGCTTTTAAAATATTATGATTAATGAATACAAATCATAGAGTCCAACTATGAAAATATTCCCTAGAAATTCCTTTTAATTTTCTTTTTTTTGTATTTTTCTTCATATCAAACTAGTTTCACGTTCATAATCATATTGTTCTTCTCTCACCAAGTTATGAAAGATGTAGCTTTCCATACAAAATTGGGCTTAAATAAGGAAATAAATTCATATTCTTTCACATGCCATGTGATGAAAATATAACTATATTGTATTTTATTCCATACTAGATTTATTTTCGAAAACAATCTACTATTTCAAAGTGAGATTCTCAAAATCAACTAAGCAGTTGAATCGAATCGTGAATAAAATTGTCAGAAACTATGCACTCATAAAACCTTGATTCGATTATTTGTTCAGAGTTTTTCATAAACAATTTCGCCTCAAACAAAAAAAAATGGTCATATGAGCATTTAAGAATTTGCGTTTCTGACCATTTGAGAGCAAAATGTTATTTTCTTCTACTTCGTAATGAAATAATTTCAACTCACATTATGAATTGACAACAATGGCAACAACCCTTAAAACCTGTTTAACTAGTTATATGGCAACATTGCTTGATAATACGATGATTTACAAGTACGCAGATCAAACTGCATGTGAGTTTCAAACAGAATCGTTCAAATCAGTCAGTATACCTGTGATGAGACTTTGCACCCTGACCCTCACCGGTTTCTAGAGTGTCTGACAAGTTGCCTACCCCCCAGACCTCAGAAAAAAAGAGACTTTTACTTTTGCTTCAAGCTGTACATATGGTCGAATTCCCTTAGGGCAAGTCCTGAGTTGCCTTCGCCTAGTGAATGGGGATGGACGTTGAATAAAAATAGTAAATGGAAGCCATTGTGGTCGTCTATCCCAGATGCTTCCAAGTCGTGTCTAATCTCATGCAAGTGCAAAAAAGGATGTAGTGGTCGCTGCTCTTGCTACACTGCAGGATTACCTTGCACAGCATTGTGCTTATGTGATGGCTGCGAACACTAGATACTGTAGAAGTAACCTTGATCTATCATTATGGTTGGGTGGTTGGGGTAGGTCAGGGTGGGTCTCTGTATGTAGATACCTCCTCGTGGTGAGACCTGGAAATTGATTGAGAATTTTTATCAACATCAAATAAAAACCAACTTGCTAAACGCTACAATATATTGTAAACCTAATTATATATTACATCAACTAATGACCTTTGATGACCTTAAATGACCTCGAAATAATTTGTGTCCTCTTTTGTTCCATCATTAAATATAATATAAATATATTTTAGTTTTCACGAAGTAAGTGGATAGCTATTTTCAATTGGACTGAAAATAATTATTTTATCGAGTTCAAAAATTGATTTTATATTCATACGGTTGACCCCACAAAGCAAATAATATATGAATATCGCTTCATTAGGTCATCAGTTATAAGTTTAGGAACATGTACATCATTTTCTCCCGAAAACTAATAATTAAAATAAAAAAAAAAAATAGCATTTTTTACATTTTTGACCTTAATTTGACGTATTTTATCGAATATACATGATTTTTTGGGAAAATTTTCACATAATATTGTTTATGTATTACTAAGTTACTGAACAAGATACAAAAGAAAAAAAAAAAAAAACACATACCCCTCCACCCATATTTTCTTTTTTTTAACGCCACTGGATATATCAGCCCTCAGGGGCAAAATCTCGCTTGACATCATAGCCAAATATTTTTTAAATATCAAAATGTACATCTCTACGGAATTTCACGCTTTAATCACTAAATGCGCGATTTCCAAGCTTAGCCGCTGCACTATTATGACCATTCCTATATTTGATTAACTCATGTTTTGTTACTCATCTTGTTACTATTTGTTACTTCAATTGTTATTTTATTTCTCTTTCAAATATTTTATCAGGATTATTTTTTATATTTTAATTAATTGATTCTTATTTTGTGTTTTTTCAACAATCTTATGTATATAAGACAGACTTTTTTCAATGGAGTTTTATATATATCTTTCCGATGAATAAAATTCATTATATCATTTTCTCCAAAACGGCTGATCCGAATATCAAACCAAATTTCAATTCATTTATATTATTTTTATTTTCACATTTGTGGAAAATTTGAATCATATTGGAGAGATTTTATTTCTCAATTTTTTCTGCTCAGTCAAATCTTATGAGTTTTAAGAAACTTCTAAATGATGTTTCTAAATATGGTCCAACCGATTAGACCTCAGAACTATACAGTTCTAACTATACAGTTTGCATATATAAAAAAAGTTTCATGTCGACCGGTCAAACCCTGCGACGTGTGCATTGCTTGAAAAAAAACAGAAAAAAAACGCACAGACAAAGTTGCGTAAGAGTTCAGTGAAGATCTTCGCTACGCTCATCTGAAAATTTTCCGTTGAAAGTTGTATTGAACATCATCATGACTGTGCTCTCATCAAAAATTTCCTCGTTTCACCAGTTCAGAGGATTTGGGGAGAAAGGGTTCAAACAACGTTCAACGACCTTTTCAAATCCCAAACAACAAGACAACGTTCAACGACCTTTTCAAATCCCTCCAGCCGCTGATGAATGAACATCAGGCGAACACCCGCATGTCGGCTCCGGCTACATTCTTCTTCTTCTAATTATCTTCTAATTATTGCGGATCATTGCGGATCATTGGGATCTTGCTTTTTGGGATCGTTCGCGCCCCATTAGCTTCGCCATAGGGGTTACTCTCTCGACGGTATCGCATTGCCCAATGAGACTGCAATTCGATATTTGAGGGTTTGTGCGCTCGTATGCGACTTGTCAAACTTTCAAGTCAATTCACAAAAAACCAGCAGGGCAGACGGGCAACCAGCTAGTTATTTCGCAATTTGATATTTGAGAGATGTGCGCTCATGCCAAACTTTCTGGCCACTTTGTCAGAAACCAGCAGGGCAGACGGTCAGTCGGCTCGCAGACTGCCCGTTTGCTGAAGTCAGCGGTTACTTTGTCAGGCCGTTATTGCGAGATCTCCAACTCACCATCAATACATTGTAGTAGGGGAGCAACCTACATCCCGTAGGATTTTCGTGAAAGAGTATAGCAGTAAACGGGATTCTATTAAGATATACCGTACGAGTATTTACCCCTTCCTGGCACTTTGTCAGGTGCTGCAGAGAGCGTCGGTGGCGTCGCGACGCTTTCACGCACTTCGAAGTCTAGCCGCCCCTATAACTTTTGAACGGTCAACTCCACAGAAAAGTTGTATCGATAATATCTGTAGATAATGAATGAACGAACAATTTGGTCGTCTCACATTATTCTTTATCACGATTTAATCAGCGTCGAGAGCGTCGCGACGGCTTTTTAACGCTAATTTAATGATCTCATCTGATCGGCTCACGTCACAGAAAATTCCATGAAACAATTGATGTTAGTAACGGATAGGCGAACATTTCAGTCCTCTTGAATCAGTACTCCTCATCGCGATTCAATCAGCGTCGAGAGCGTCGCGACGACGCATTCACTAATTGAACGATATCTTTCGAACGGCTCACTTGACGGAACTTTGGGAAGAGACAGTTATTGTAGGCGATTGACAGGCAAACATGTTTGTAGTATCACATCACTTTCTCAACATGCTTCAATATGCGTCGAAAGCGTCGCGACGGTGTATTAACAACGATATCTCTTGAATGAATTGCTTCACCCGAATGTGGTTTTCTCGAAGCGTTGTGATGAAGCGGACATGATCTACTATCATTAGTCTTAACTTGATCTATAGTATAATTTTAGACCCTATACCGGATACAAGTACAGTATTGTTACTGTACTTGGATAACCTTCTTCAGGGTTAGTATATAAACTCACCCCTAGTTACTCTCGTCAGTTTTTTTCTCTCTCGCTCGACTTCAGTTCTGTCAGTCCACGCACATCACGCTCGACAATGCGGTAAGTGTCCTTTATTATTATTATATTATTATATTCTATATTATGACGTTTCTGAATAAACATAAAATTAGAGCCATGCTTGATCGACTTCTGAATTCTTGCCTCACGGCAAGGGGGAACCACGCCCCGCCTTTTTCTCCTCTCCCTCAAAACCATGGGCTGTCAATTGCCTCCAAAATTGACTGGTGACAGTTGCTATCAAACTCCGCTTCACGACACTGGTATACAGCGGTGAGGATAGATTCAGTATGTCAAAAAAAAAAGTTTCAATTCAAACGTGGGCCTACTTATGTTAATTTTCTTATCAATTTTTTGTTTCTAGTTATAGACCTGATAGTTAATTGTTTTAGTTAGTTAATTGTAGTTAGTAACTTTTTTTTGACCCAAAGTTTTTGTCTCACTCTCTTTATTTCAATGCAGTGTTACGAATTTAAAAACAGATTAGTTATGTGCGATTTTTTTTTTTTTTGCGTCGTTATATTAGACTTCAGAAGTATTAATAAGTTATTGTTCGATAAATCATGTGTT
The DNA here is from genome assembly GCA_907164805.1 of Brachyptera putata. NCBI lineage: Eukaryota > Metazoa > Arthropoda > Insecta > Plecoptera > Taeniopterygidae > Brachyptera > Brachyptera putata. The sequence continues at coordinate 2,364,952 of OU015470.1, read as the reverse complement.
TTGAAAGCGTAGGCAGCGTATCGAAAGTGTATTCAATAGTATTTAATATAGATGTATGCGAGTGAAATGATAATAACTATCGTGTAGTAGACTAAAAAGATACGAAGGCAGAAAATAACGATAATGTCAGAGGTGTCACCTCGATGGTAGCTAAATTTGATGGTAATACTAAAACATGCTCCCTAGTATCATTTTTTGAGTCAGTAGACATTGCCGCGAAGTTAGGTCGATGGGGTGACGAAAATAAATTGGAGGTTTCAAAATATCATGTAACGGGAGCGGCCAAGGACTATCTCCGTGGACTGGCGACCTATTCTTCTCTGACAGATGCTCAGATAGGGAAAGCTCTGAAAGAAAGGTACGAAACGTCGACGTCCACTATCCAGCTGCTGCAGGAGTTCATGAACTGCAGGCAGCGCATCAACGAAACAGTGCCAGACTTTGGTTCACGTTCGCAGAAAGCACGATTTCTGACATTAGTAGTAGGCGCCAACGAAGCACGGAACGTTTTAGAGAGAGAAGTAGTTCAGCGTAAACTCCTGACCTACTTTATGAACGGTGTGCGGGGGCCAATAAAACGACACCTGATGACCAAGTCCCCTGCAACATTCGAGGAAGCCCTGGAGATCGCTTCACGCGAGGAGAAGTACGATATGGAGTACTTCGGCGAAGCTCAGACCGTACACGCTGTACGACAAGAAGAAGTGACTCCACATCATCACCGTCGCGAGAGGCCTGCCTACGTTTGTTACCTGTGTTCGCAGCCAGGGCACCAAATTCGAAATTGTCCCCAGCGACAATCAGCATCATGTTCCTCAGCAGCCCTATCAAGCGAACGACGGAAGACATCATCAGGGTCCGTGGATCGAACCTCCTCAGTATCAGAGGCCTGAGCAACAATATTCGTTTAAAAATAACTTTCACCAAGGTGGGATGCAGCCGAACTATCACTACAATGAAACGCACAGTGGAGGGCATCACATCCAGAATTATGGTGGACAACGTTTTGAAAATGGACAGAAATTCCAGAATAGTCACCCAAGATAGGTAACCCTCACGTGAACCCACCCGCCTACGTCCCCACCCGCCACCCGCCCTCATCACAATCAAAATCATCCTTAGCAACAACAATACCGACCTACTCTCCCAAATCAACCTAACCGTCAAGCTACTACACAGAATAACGGGGTACGTTTGAACTAGAGAAGTTGTTCATTGACTCCTCAAATGAACGGGAAACGAAACGGAATGTGAATTCAACACATCCGGCTCATGACGCTACAGATACAACCAGCGTGGAGGTACAACTTCAAAGCAAGATACATTCACAGCCGCGCACTCAAGCAACGCTATTGGTTGATACTGGAGCAAGCATAAGCTTAGTTGGTGAATCCGTTTCAAAGAGGGGGAATATTGACTTCCACGAGAGAAGATGCCCGGTCTACGGTGTTACAGGTCACGCCTCACCTATAATTGGAGAAGTCGATCTGAAAGTTCATATTGGCAGTGAGAACTACGACTTCAACTTCTCAGTAAGTGATGAGAACATACATATGGAAACATATGAAATACTTGGTCGGGATTTTCTCAAGTTTTATGAAGTAATTGTGGATTTGAAGAGAAACGAGCAGATTGCCAACGTTATTTAACTAAATGGGAATAACGTTGATGTGAGACATGAAGAAGAAGACAGGAAGAGAGTAGGAAGGAAAACAGGAAAAGAAGAGATCGACGAAAGACAAGAAGCGATCGATTTGGCCGCCAAACTGAGAATCACACCCAGCGTCCCGAAGCCTAAAGAAAATGATATGCAAAGCCGTATCATGTCTTACCCAGATGTTACAAAGACAGGTAAGACGGATGGGAATATCGAGGATGAGCGAAGTGACAAAGTGAAAGGCAATGACAACGCACGTGTGAACTGTAACGGTTCTAAGCATACACCGGTTCATACCATCATCAAAGAGTCTAACCAACAATGTATCAAAGAATCATTGGTTCGACTCCGTGATGACATTGTTATACATAGGCGAAGTGAGTATTTGTGTGCGAGCAAGCAGCGCAAATTATTATACGATTTTGGAAGCGATCAGGGTAATAAGGATCTCATATTTAACCCCGAAGAGATACGTGTCCACGGAATACGCTTTGCGAGAGCGGTAGTGACTGAAAGAGAAAATATGGAAATACAGTTGAAGATCATTAATATGAATGATGATGAAGTAAGGATACCCGCTGAAACCATTGTCGGCTACGTGGGAAAATTAGAGGTTTATCCATTGGAGATAATGATAAGATAGTAAATAGTATTAGCAATCAGTCAAAAGTACCAACTGATGAACAGAAGAGAAAGATCAGCGAGCTCTGCAAACTGGAGCATCTGAGTGAAGACGATAGGAGTGCTGTTAAAAATGTACTTTACGGATATGTCGATCTACTTTTTGAAGACGGAGATGAACTTGGACTGGCAAGCAAAGTAGAGCATAGAACTTTACTAAAGGAAGGTGCGTCCCCTATAAAGAGGCCCCCCTATAGAATAGCTCATAGTTTACGCCCTGTAGTGAACGAAGAATTGGCTAAGCTTTCAAAGAAGGGCATAGTCGTACTTTCATACAGCCCATGGTCTGCTAGTGTGATACTCGTGCCTAGGAAAGATATGACGGGAGAGAAAACGGAGTACAGGATGGTATTAGATTATAGGTTTCTGAACGCAGTCACGATAAAAGAAGCATACCCTATACCTAATATTACCGAGACGCTAGACCTTCCAGGAGAGTCACAATACTTACGGGAGTCACACTCAACTTTCGACTTGGTGACGAGCTATTACAATATACCCATCAGGAAAGAAGATCAGGAGAAGACGGCATTTTCGATAAACAATAGACTGTACGAGTTCACGAGGATGAGTTTCGGGTTGTGCAATACCCCTTCTACCTTCACCAGATATATGGACACCGTTCTCACAGGACTAGTTAGAGTTCAATGTGTTGTTTATTCAGATGACATTATTATATACTCAAAATCCGTGAGCGAGCACATCACACGATTGGAGGAAGTGTTGACACGACGTAAAGATGCTGGAGTGAAGCTGAAGCCTGACAAGTGTCACTTTCTAGAGAAGGAAGTGAGATACCTAGGTCATATAGTGTCGTCTGAAGGTTTGAAGCCCGACCCTCAGAAGATTGATTGCATAACCAACTATCCTCGACCATTGAACACAACGGACTACGAGGTCTCTTAGGGTTAACTTCATACTACAGACGTTTTTTTTCTGATTACGCTAAAATAGCCAAACCGCTTACTACATTACTCAAGAAGGATGTGAAATTTGAATGGGCTCAGGAACAAGAGGAATCGTTCATCAAATTGAGAAATGCGTTATGCAGTGACTCAGTTATGGCATATCCTAATTTTCACCCGTGATTTAAATTGACCACAGATCGCAGTCAGCACGCTGCGGGTGCAATTTGTCACAAAATATAGACGGACATGACCACCTGGTTGCCTATCTATCAAGACAGTTAAAACCATGCGAAACGAGGTACCCCGCACATGAGCGTGAGACATTGGCACTTGTATGGGCTATTAAAACATTTAAGCCGTACTTGTTCGGCAGAAGCTTCGATTGCCTAACGGACAATGCAGCGCTGACGTATCTTGTGAATCTACAACGCCCGAGTAGTAGACAAACGAATTGGGTACTCCAGTTATCGCAATACGATTTCACCGTGACGCACAAACCAGGGCATTCTATTCCTCACGCAGACGGCCTGTCACGACTACGAGTGAATGTCAACAGTAAGCGATGTCCAGACACAGAAGAGCACGTGGAGCCGGAAATAGATTATGTTTCAACTCTAGACCGAGATCAGATACGGAGCGAACAACGCTAAGATCATAATCTGAACATCATCATAATGAAACTTGACGAAAGTAATGGTGTCCGAAATGAACAAGGGTTTAATTTGGATAACGACAAACTATTGTATCGAGAGAACAGATTAGTCATTCCGAAAGCATTGACTCATAAAGTAATGGAGAAATATCATCAGATTGGACACGGAGGTGTTAACCGCACAACTACCATGATAGCAGAGAGATGTTACTGGAATGGAATGCACAAAGATGTTAAAGACTTCTGTCATTCTTGTATTTCGTGTCGAAAACGCAAACCACCTTCTCCGCACCCTACTCACGCACCTCTACAAAAATTTGAAGAACTGCAACGCCCCTTCCAGAGATGTCACATCGATATAGTAGGACCCTTACGACCTACCCTACAGAAAATAATGGATACATACTGACGTTTATATGTGGATTTACCCGATACCCAATCGCTTGCGCATTGCATGAAATCGACGCAACCACTGTGGCCAAGGCGTTCGTTGAAAATATTATTTGTGTTGTGGGTGTACCAGAAATCCTAATATCTGACATGGGGGCACAATTCGTATCAAGAGTGTTTAAAGAAGTTTGTAGCATCCTAAAAATTGAAAAACTTCAAACCTTGGCGTATCACCCTCAAGCAAACGCAATGGTAGAGAGATCGCACTCCACCATAGCTACTATGATGTCAAATTACACGCTGAATGACGTCGAATGGGACGAGATGCTAAGCTACGTCATGATGGCGATGAGAGCAAGTGTGAATGTATCAACGGAGATGAGTCCATTTTTACTAGTACACGGTTTTGATATGTTTTGCCATGTGAAACGATTATTGCGCCAAAACGAACTGATTATGGTGTACATGTCGATTATGCAGCAGAACTGTTTGCCCGACTTCGAAACTGCATTCGAGTTGACTAAACAAAATAACCAACAAAGTTTAGCAAGGTACACGAAGTACTACAACGGGAAAGCAGTCGATGTAGGATTTAAACTAGGAAAACGCGTTATGTGTTTCCGCGTTGATGGATGAGCTCATTAATTCATTCAATGATAATAAAGAAGGCCTTGTTTTAATCGTTCTTGACTAATTGGTGACACTTGTTGCTTGGATTTAAATGGTTTTCTTAATAGCTTTGAATGATGCACAAAAATGTCATTATATAATTTTTTATATCTAAACGACTGATTGGATTCCAGTGAAAGTTTGGAATCATGTGTATCATTATTATATTGAAATTCGGTGGAAATTTTAATTTTTTTGAAGTACATTTTTTGTACGAAAATTTTTCTCCGGCTTATTCTTATGGGTAATTTGGAAAATGGAAAATTAGTTTTCTCAGAAGTGGTGCAATCGATTGCGCATAAAAATCAATGAGATTCAATCCAGATGATGACACTTGGGCTTGCCAAGTTCCAATTGAATTCGAATTTTCGTTTGACCTGTAGAGCGCGAACAAAAAAAAAAAAAAAAAAAAAAACATGTACATTTTTTTCGGGTCAAGTGTAATTGAGTCTTCACTTCGCTCATCCAATTAGGAGATCTTGTCTTCCTTCATACCCCTGTTATTGCAGAAGGCGTAGCTAAGAAACTCGCGCAACATTATACTGGTCCTTGGCGTGTGACGAACATACATCGTGTTACTTCTATTACGATTACTGAATTGCGTGGGAGAGAGACTCAAACGGTGAACGCGAATCGTCTCAAGCTATACAAAAACTTTGAACCAAGTAGCTTCGACGAGAATCTAGCTCTCAAACCTAGTACTACGATACATGCGAGCAACAACGAACGATTGGCTAAAATTTACGAGGAAGAGCAAGAAGTTGATGTTAAAGCGACGTGTGACAAGAACAGTGGGTTTATTCCCGCACGAGTAAAGAAATATAGAATAAGGTATTCAGCCAATAATAATCCGATAGAAGAAGAGGTTTCTTCCGATGACGAGTGCGAAATGACGGCACGAACTAATAAGCGAATAGAAGAGTCAGTGGAAGACTTCAGCGTAAGAGATAGAGCGTTAACTAGTGCCGTGTTATTCAAACGAGAGGACGATATGCGAGTCTTGTCGCAGCGGTGTAACATAGACAATTCAAGTTTAACCAATGTCGACTCAATGTTACCAACAATGCCCCTTCCTCCCAATGAGACAAGTCCAGTCCCCAATAATAGCCTAGAAACTACTCAACCGCTGGAGTGCCAAGAAAACGTCGACACTCCGAGATCAACGAGATACAATTTAAGAAGTTTAAGTATGAAACTATCGTTCGCTATTCCTTCCTCACCCGTTAAAAAGTCTAAGAAACAGAAACAGTAATCGGTACGGAAGTGACTCTAAACGCGAACTTGATTATTATTACGCATTTATGAAATAAATGTTTAGATTAGACGTAGGATGTATTCAAATTAGAACATACATAGTCATAGACACGGTAATTTCATTCCAATGAGTAGTCTGGATGGGTTACAATCCGAGTTATAGTAATATGTAGTAGAATGCGAAAATGAGAAGAGTGATCGAATAACAATAAGTGAAATATGTCGATGAAGTGTAGAAGTAGAAATGTAGCAATTTAAATGATGAACCTCTAATCTTCATTATGAACGGTATTATGATGCATAAACACTCCTTACCTCTAACTGCATTTTATCCTATATATATTCTTGTTTAATGTAACAACGGGATGAAGGATGCATATAGTTTATACACTATAGGCCAAAGGGAGCCAAATGCACTAGAATGTGGAACAAGTCACGGAATTTTAAAAATAAATAAGGAACACGCATGTAACGGACATTTCAAATATGTCACGATCATAGATGCCACTGTCGCATACAAATATTTCAGTATTGAGCACATAACTTCAGATTTAAAAGAAAAGTGAGAGTCGAAATGAATATCACGGAAAATATGCCACTGTTAACCGTACCACCCCGATCGGAGACTAACTAACATCCGTAACACTGATATGAGTGTGCGTAGACCTATTAGTGACGTTGAAGGAATTACCACTGTACCAAATTAGAATTATAAGATCTATAGCACTTGAACTATACGGTCAAATCAAGAACACTTTCAAATCTTTTCATTTCATTATTACGGTATAAAATTTCAATACGATAGCCAGATGGACCTATGAGGCATTTAGAAATTAATAAAATTCAACATTGTAACTTGAAGGAGAAGTAGACTATGGAATACTTCAGAAACATAGAATATGCTACGAAATAAGTACTTGTATTATTTCAATTTCTTATACTTCGAAGATCATTATACACGTTTGGAACCAACAATATTATTGTTACACTTGCGGTCTTGTTTTCTTGCTATCCCTCACTCAGGGAGTAATTAGCGATGAGGCGCCACAACTTGACAAAGGTATTGTGTTTTTCGAAGACCAGGACATCAAGTGCATCGAGATGGTTGATTACTGTTGACATAGACATATCTGATTACGAGTTAGCAATTATAGTTTTTATCAATTCGGTAGCTAATATACGAAACATAGAAATTTCGTCAGTCAATATCGAGTTCAGTAATTTGGCGACAGAAATTAAAATTATAATTGGGAGAGAAAAAACGCTGCTTGAAAACGAGGCTGTGAAATTACAATGGAACTTGAGAGATTTGAAGCTCACGTTAGCACATAATCCAGACCCTCGAATTAAACGTGGAATATTCAACCCGGGGGGGAAACTTTTGAATGTACTTTTCGGGACGTTAGATGCAGACTCACTGACAGAGATAAATAATAAAATGGACAGTATCGCTATCCACGAATCGGGCATGACACATTTGATGTCCGATCAGATAACAATCATTAGTGACAATGCCGCGCTTGGCCAGAAGAACACGAACAATATTGCAGCATTGGTGAGCGTCTTGGATGTAGTTAATTCTAAAATCATACAAGTTCAAAGCCATTTCTCAACCACAACTATCGAAATTAAAAATTTGATGGCGCTGACCTATAGTATTCAGAATGCCTTAGAACACTAGAAATAGCTTTGAACACGCTGAGGAACGAGATCAACAGCTCTTAATAATGACTTCACGGAATAAATTAAGTGCCTATTTCTTGTCACCAAATGATTTGAAAGAAATGTTATCACAAATCCAGCCATACCAAGCACAAGGATTCGCGCTTCTCACCAATATTAACCTGGATGAGCTATACTTATATTATTTCATTTCAACAGTCACCTTAGCGACATTAGGGAATAAGCTACGACTGTTCATCGAGCTACCAATCAAAAACCATAACACATATTTTAATATATACAAAGCAGTTCCACTACTTTACCAACTGAGTAATCATAGTGCCGCTCTAATCATTATGCCTACTAATAAATATCTTGCGATTACACCGAATAAAGACTTATTCATGGAGTTAGATACAGACGATATGACGAACTGTAAGGACGGAATAGTGAAGATATGTAAACCTTGGAAGATAGTACGACGTTCAGGAGGGAAAAGTGGTCTTCAAGCATTATATGTAGGTAATACTGACAACGTCGCAGAATTGTGTCCAAGGGAAATTGTTTTATACCCAGAACCAGTGTTTTATCGCACTTTAACCACTAACATATGGGTATACAGCGTTATAGGACGAAAACAAGTGGTTTTGCACTGCCCTGCTAAATTTGGCGAAAAAGAGGTAGCCGCAACAACACTCATCCTCAATGAAACAGGAACTATCGACGTAGCACCCAACTGTCAAATTCTTAGCGATGACTTCATACTATTACCATATTCCACAGGAACTTTATCTATTGTTAAAAATAAGTCGATTCACATACCTGAAATTGAAAATTTAATATTTTCCAATAATATCACAACGGACGATGTTTCTGAGACTCTAGGAACACACAGCCAAATCTCAGAATTATTGAAAAATATATATACCGAAAAAACAAATGGAGAAACTATAACTATAGAACAATGGCGAGCCAGATTACGAGGAATGGATAAACCAGCTTGGTACCATTTAACCCAAATTATATATCCAGCCTCATTTTCATTGGCGTTTGTCGTAATCATGATCTCGATTATATGTACTAGGAAGTGGTGGTGGTCAAGAATAGTGCCAAGGAGAGCAAAAACTAGACACCCGTTATTATTTACGCCAGTACCTTCAACACCAAAAAATGTAGAAATAACAGAATCTGGAGTAAACGAAAATCATTATACTATGCCACGCATTATGGTGACAACCCCAGTCAATAATCAACAACGCATAGATTATTAAATAAGAGAATAAGCACAATATGTCAGTAATTTTTAATTATTATTCGCCATATTTTTTTTTCAACGTATTCCATTCAATTTCATTGTATTTTATATTTTTATATTTCATATTTATATTTTATGCTTATAAATACAATTTCAATGATGAAAATGAATTCATTTTTTTTATTCAAACAGTATTTAATAGTGAGGAAGTGTCTTTCAAATCTAGCGTAACCATTTAAGTAACTTGTATTATTAGTGAAACAAACAGATCTATTACTTCATTTTTAATTTTATTCTTTGTAATAATGAGATAGCGTATTTTAATTTCAGCGTATCAGTGATCTGCTTGGTTATTGTCTTTAAGGCCTGGTGCAGCCCGGAAGTCGACTAGCTACATCTACATCTGCGAATTCACCACCGAACCTAAGATGCAGGCCACGACGTCCGTATACACCATGGACCGACACATGAGGCAACCCGGCGACGGCGAACAACAACCAGAGAACAGAGAAACACAAGAAGTTCGAGTGCATCTGCGTCGTCGTCGAGGAATCCAATGTCCATAGTCACGTGTGCCACAGAAATAATGAAAGGGGAAGGTGATGTGTATTCGTAGGGTAGACTCGCGATTTCAACGATTGTTCACCACGCTAAACAAATTCAATTTCTAAATTCACTTTCAGAAATTGAAGGGAGAATAATTAATCATTGCCGAACACTTTTCCTTCAATATTACTTACAACTATCGAGTTTTTTTTTAAAGTTCATAACGATAAATTTGCAAAAATAGACATCTTCACTATTCAATATTCAATTTACTTATTCTCTTCAATATCTCTACTTGTAGTGCCGTAGTTTTTTTTTTGAAGAGTCACACCTCTACTGTCAGTGGGTGACCGATATCGTCAATGTAGTATGATCCTCCCTTGAACCTGTCAGCGAATAGTTAGTGTAGCCAAGTTATACATAGCTAGTGTGACACTTATTCAACACTCTTTTTCGTAATCTTGTTCTTAAAACTACCTCCTTAGAATTAGAATAATTGTAAAGTCCACAACCGTGGTGAACGCTTCAAGAATAATATGTACTCATGATATACGCATAGTGAAATATAATTTCATGAATAAAAATTTGAATATTTTTTCAGATAATAATTGGAACACTCCCGTTTGGAAGTATTTCCAATTTCGCGAAGTCGAGGGTGATGTGATGAAGCGGACATGATCTACTATTATTAGTCTTAACTTGATCTATAGTATAATTTTAGACCCTATACCGGATACAAGTACAGTATTGTACTGTACTTGGATGACCTTCTTCAGGGTTAGTATATTAACTCACCCCTAGTTACTCTCGTCAGTTCTCTTCTCTCTCGCTCGACTTCAGTTCTGTCAGTCCACGCACATCACGCTCGACAATGCGGTAAGTGCCGATATAATGTGTACTTTATTATTATTATATCATTATATTCTATATGATGACGTTTCTGAATGAACATAGAACTAGAGTCATGTTTGATCGACTTCTGAATTCTTGCCTCACGGCAGGGGGGAATTCCACGCCTCGCCTTTTTCTCCTCTCCCTCAAAATCATGGGCTGTCAATTGCCCCCAAAATTGACTGGTGACAGTTGCTATCAAACCCCGCTTCACGACACGGGTGAAGCAATTCATTCAAGAGATATCGTTGTTAATACACCGTCGCGACACTCTCGACGCATATTGAAGCATGTTAAAAGAGTGATGTGATAGTACAAACATGTTCGCCTGTCAATTGCCCACAATAATTGTCTCTTTCCAAAGTTCCGTCAAGTGAGTCGTTCGAAAGATATCGGTAATTAGTGAATGCGTCGTCGCGACGCTCTCGACGCTGATTGAATCGCGATAAGGAATACTGATTCAAGAGCACTAAAATGTTTGTCTATCCGTTATTAACATCAATTGTTTCATGGCATTTTCTGTGACGTGAGCCGATCAGAAGATTTAAATTAGCGTTGAAAAGCCGTCGCAACGCTCTCGACGCTGATTAAATCGTGATAAAGGGTAATGTGAGACGACCAAATTGTTCGTCCATTCATTATCTTCAGTTATTATCGATACAACTTTTCTGTGGAGTTGACCGTTCAAAAGTTATGGGTGCGGCTGAAGTTCGAAGTGCGTGAAAGCGTCGCGACGCCACCGACGCTCTCTGCAGCATCTGACAAAGTGCCAGGTAGAGGGTAAATACTCGTATGGTATATCTTAATAGAATCCCGTTTACTGCTATACTCTTACACGAAAATCCTACGGAAGATAGAAACAGGCAGCTTGCTCCCCTACTTTTGTTGTTGTTCAGGTAGTTGGACCCACATTTCGATACGAAGTACATTTAGGGGTTTTACTTGCGGCAGGCATCTTCTTTTGCCACTGATGGTGGAAGTCTACGCAAGTGGAAGTCTACGCATTGCTCACCTCGCAGAATATCCAGCTAGAACGGAAAGCCGATCGTGAGCGAACTCCGGCAGGGGGTGTTGAAACACTCGGGTAAAATTGAGCGGCACACCGTTCCCTATCGATCAAGAGTCGAGTCACATCGACAGAATGCAACCCTCAAACAGATAATTATGGCCTACTGAGAAACCCACCGTGACTGGGATCGACGATTCCATGAGATCTTCTTCACCCTCCGCTCTGCTACTTACAGGGTATTTCCAAGCTGTGCTCACGTACGGGCGCGAGCTACGGCGCTTCTGGCATCTGAACGAAGACAACACCCGTGGTAGGAGAGAGAATAGAGCATGCGAGTAGCATGAGTTCACTGCCAATCTACCTTTCCGACTCGAAACAGCGAGAGGCTCTGCTGCTCAGCGAGTGAGGCGAAGGTTAGCTACAACAAGGCAGGCAAAGTCTTAATAGAACGACAGTTGGCGACTTGGTGTGGCGCATAAACACGACCTCAGCGATGTCAGTCAAGGTATCTCCGCCAGCCCAGCATCTACGAGGCATGGACCCTACCGAACTATGACACAACATTGGGCGCGATGTGTTCGACTCTGTCGAAGACTCTGTACAAGCCTCTGATCCTGGTTAACCGATGTAGCGAAACATTGCGAACCAGATTTCAAAGTTCGAACCAGTTCTGAGATGGGCCCGGGTCGTGAGAACGGCTACGGAACCAAAGGCGGATAACCGTTACAACCTGCATCAAAGCCAGTCGTAGAATTGAGGTGGGGAGAAAATGTCAAGCCTTACTCATCCAGCTTGTTCCGATTGGTGATAGAAGGTCCTGGGTGGGAATAGCAATAATTGTAGACATATATGTTGCATGGCGTTGGTTTAGATATATGTATATATATAGTATAGTGTGGATATACCGTTTGTTGAATGTCATTAGGGTTAGGCAGTGGTAGGTGGTGGACTACCGTTAATCCCCACATGACACTAGTCTGTGGAGTTGAATGGCTAATATTGGGCTCTCCGAGCTAAACTGTGTATTTGTGGATATTCTGACGATCAACTTGCTCCAAAACGCGTTTCATTTACTGTCAAATCTTAGTATTCGTTCACCATATCCAAATCTATGGAAACATCATCATTGAAAATTTTCGATAACGTTTTTTTCGAAAATTTCAAATGAAAATTTCCAATGAATATTTTTGTCAATAACCATCAAAAATAATTTTTAGGAGAATATTCATTCTGAATTTTCAATGAACAGTTCCATCAAAAACTTTCATTGAACACCATTGGAAATTTTCGATTCAAATTTTTCTTGTCAATTTCCAATGGAAATTTTCAATGTGAATATTTTCCGAAATTTATATGGAAAATCTCCATTTAATATTTCGATACATTTTTAGGATACAATTCCCAATGGGAATTCCCGTCGAAAATTCCACATGAAAATTTATGTTGATTATATTTGTCGAAAATTTTCGATGAAAATTCTTGTCGAAAATTTCTGTTGCGAATTTTTGTTGAAACTTTTGTTTGAAATTGAAATTTGAAATTTCTCTTTGGAATTTCAATCACAAATTTGCATTGAACAGCATCATCGTTTGATGTTTTCATCCATGACAATATTTGTAAAAAATTCTCGAAGAAAATTCCTGTCGAAAATTTACAATTAAAATTCCAAACGAAAATATTCATTGAATGATTTGTCAATGATTTCCAATAAACATTTTTGTCGAAAATTGTGATGGAAATTTTTGTTGAAAAGTTTTATTCTATTCAAATTCATCAATACTGTGATGTAGGGCGCTCATTCCCGAACATTTTCGATCTAGGTTGGTTTTTGGCTGAATTATTTGAGTGCGTTTATTGAATATCTTCAAGTGTTGTTGCATCTTATAAATCACCTGATGCATCAGACTACTGTACAGCACTACGCCTAATATTGCGTATTGAGTGAAATGTCAGCATTCCTCAATTGTTTCCACTAACTTACTTATGAAGTCGACTGGACTCGATCATAGACCACTGACGAGTATATTGTTAGGTTTGCAATAAGATTCAAGATGATCGGTCTCAGTAAACTGGTGGACGCACGAACAGCAGGATGTACGAATGTATCTGTGAGAACAAATTATTATTAAATAGATTTTAGTCATCGTATTATTGTTTCTTTCCTTTGTATGATACAGATCCTCCATGCTCAAAGCATGACAATACCATTTCACTTTGAATTTTCCTTAATTTTTGGTGAACTGTCTCATCGAATTTTTCAATTGAACATTTTTAAAAATTCTCGATGATATATTTTACGAGAATTTTCATTGAGAATTCCTGTCGATAATTTTCAATTAGTGTTTTTGTTCAAAATTGTCAATGAGAATTTTTTTTGGATTTTTTTTGGAATATTTTTCCGGAATATCTCATTGAAAAATTCTCATTGAACATTCACATTGAATATTTTTGTTGAAAATTCTTGTCAAAAATTTCCAATGAAAATTCATGTTGAAAATTTTCGGTGAACGGAATGTCGAAAATTCTTGATGGAAATTTCTGTCGACAATGTTTGTTGAAAATCTTCATTAAAAATCATCATTGAAAATTCTCTTCGATAATATTCATTGAAGATTTATTTTCAAAATATTTGCTGACAATGAGAAATTTTCATTGTGAAATTTAACGGAAATTTTCATCCATTCATGCGAAATTTTTGTTAAAATCTTCGTAAATTTTAGATGTATATTTTTGTCGATAATTTTTGGAAAATTTGTATTCTTATATGTCCATCACAAATTTTCATTGAACATTATTGAAAATTTTCGATGTAAATATTTTCGAAAATTTTCAATGGGTATTTCTGAAGTATTCCTTCCCGAGTATTCGTTTTCGAGAACTTTTGTTGAAAATTGCAAATGGAAATAATTGTTGAAAATTCCAATAAAAAATAATTGTTGAGAATTAAAATGTGAAATTTTCATTGAATGTTTTCATAGATCAACATTGAAAATTTCGATAAAATTTTTCTCGAAAATTTCCAATGAAAATTTCTGTTGAAAATTACCCATGAAAATTCATATGATTATAAAAATCCATGAAAATTTTCTGCGAAAAATGTATCAGGAATTTCGAATGGATATTCCTGTCAAAAATTTTCAATAAAAATTCGTGTTCATGATCTTCATGACATATCGCTATTGGAAATTCTCATTGAATATCATCATTTAAAAAATGAAAAATTTAGTTTTTCGATTCCTGTCGTGAATTTTCGAAGGTTATTTTTCACGAAATTTTTTGGAATGTTTTGAAAGTGTTTTGGATATTTTCAATGAAAATTGTTTTGAAAATGTCCAATGAAAATTTTCCTGAAATCTTTATTTCAAAATTTACAGTGAAAGTTCTCATTGAACATCATCAAAGCCGATTATAGTCTGAAAGATGCAGTTGTCACAGTCGTGCAACGTGATCAAATCGAAGCACAGAAAAACCTCACAAAACCCGTTTCAAGGTGGATAGATGAATAGATTGTTTTATCAAGCATATTCCAGCTTTCGGCAAATTACAGTGAATAATAATACATCATGATGAAATGAAATACTAATAACATACAAAGGTTCATAGGTAGGCCTACATGGGTATGAGAGGACTGCAAAAGTATTCAAGCATTAATTCAGGAAAATGATGATCTTGATACACATAAAAAAACATACACAACAAACACTTCAAGAATTTATGATAATTAATGATCATTGGTGAAGAAATAGTTACAAAAAAATATAATATTGTAACATTGAATATACAACCATACGGGAAACTCTATTCTGACAAACTTTGTACATTCTTTTCTGAACGAACTCAAATTTGAAAGGTTTCTCACTTCTAATTCCAATTCATCATGTAATCTAAATCTAATATAAAAGATGGATTTTTGGCTACTACTTTTATTTTTTCTATCTAAATATAACTTATTCAAGTTTCTAGTATTGTGACAATGGATATCACTTGAGAGCCATATTTTGCTGCTGAGATAATCAGGTGACTTATTTTGGGTCATTTGAAATATGAATATCAATACACAAAGTCACTCTTTGGCGAATTGTAAGCCATTGTAGTGCATCTGCCATTTCTTTTATTGGTGTAAATTTATTGCAATGCAATACCACTCTTATTCCTCGATTCTGTAGTCGTTGTCATCTACTTATCTTCACTTTTTATATTCCACAGTGGAGTATTACAGTATACAAAGTGTGGTGCTCTAATTGTTTCATAAATCACTCATGGGGAAAGATTATATCCTACTCTACTTGGAAATCCAATTTTTGTACCTAACTTTAAAGCGATTTAATCAACATATTCCGTGAATTTCAGTTTGTGTTCGCTTATTATCGCGAAATATATTTTGAATTCATTCACGAATTCCAAGCTCTCATCATTAATAACAATTACATTCGAAGGTTTCACACATTTTTCTCTGTATCGAGTTATTGCTCGTTGTGACCATCATGCACTAAGTTCTATTCACATCGCAGTCTCTTTGTAAGATAGCTTTCAATCCATTTAATTATTGTATCTCTGAACTTTACTATTGAGAAGCCACTATTCGGTCGCGATTTCAGCGTAAAATACATGTATTTTCATTCTACTGTCATGAGCCAACGACACGTAAGATGACTTCCAAATTTGGAATGTGATTCATTCACAGGTCAATCTTAATTATGGATTCACGTTTGTTTCTCGAATTTTTTTTGGTCATATATAAACTTCAATCAAACTTGGCCAAAATTCAGTGATTTTCCTGATTTCATGTCATGTGTGAGCGCGCACACATTTTTTCACAAAATATCTTCTTCGACAGTCAAGATGCATCTTTTAACTATACACCCTCAAAATTTGACAACAATCCCCTCATTGGTTTATTCACAGTCACTGTATACAATTATCATGTTTTTTTCGTGAGAGTTTTGATATATATATATATATCTCAAAAAACTAGAACGCCTGAGGGTTATACGACTTCCTATACATCTCTGTACATTGGGTAGTCTCTCGATGCAGGTCTGTAGGGTGAAGGTCACCCGACAACACTAGCGACATCATTTACCGCCGAGTCAAACAAAGTTATTATTCATTAGCGAAAATATTTGAAGATAAAAACGAATCGAATATGTCAGAGAATGTTCAAAATTCAGAAGAACAGATGATACGTGCTACTATCTCATTTGGCTTATCGACACACCAAGCCGTTTGTGATAATTGGTAGTGGAGACGCTCGATCAGGTCTACAATAGCAGGTGGCAAAAGCATCTGATAATCATCGTGCTGTGTGAAATGGGACAATTTGTGCGATTGAATCTGGCGAACTGAGAAAGTAGCCCATGTCGGTTGCGACATTTGAATGGAGATTGGAGAATGAACCTCGTGCAGACGAAATGATGTGTGCCCATGTAATTTGTTGACTTTGTGCATTTGTTTATTTGTTTTCATCGTTTACGAGACGTAGGACTAGCCCAACTTCACAGTTTAATTTGTACTTGGAAACTTGTGGAAATTATGAGATGGAAAGAAAAATGAGTAATGGATGAAAATGTGTATTTCACGAATTTCATCATAATGTAGAGAATGAAGTTGAAAACCCACATGTCAAAAACAAATATTGCCTGTACATATTATTTGGATCATCGGTTGCATATCACATGATATATAGTTTTCATCTGTTAGCTTCATCAAAATTTATTCTGAACGTTATTGTATTTTTGAATGTAATACTGCTTTTCATCGCATTCAATGAGGGGCTGAAGTGAAAAAATCCCCATCAGTAAAACCGAACCTAACCGAACCGAACATGGATATTGGATTCTGTAATTAACGATACCCAGTAACTTATATTATTCAATAATATGCGACAAAATAATCTGAAGTCTTAATAATGAAAACGATGTAACTCTGTCAGGATGGTCGACCATGGCGGGAAACGAAGCTCGGTCCATTGGAGGATGGATTGGCTTGCTAGCGAGTGATGACTTGTAGATCGTATGAAAGTTGATGGCTGCTAGTTGTTGATTTTTGGTGGCGTAGCTATCCACACTTGGGAATTGATAAGAGAATGCTGAAGGCTTGGACCACCCGTACGCTAAGTGTGTGGGATAGGACAAACTGTCGATCGGAAGCTTCATTTCTCGTGGGTATCCCGAAACTGCGAAGTGTACGTTCGGAACTTACTGTCGTTGATGATATCTAATACGTGGATTCGGATACTCGAGCCTTCAACCTTTGCCACGTCAGTCGAAATTGACAGCTCGAAACAGCTAGTTGATCTTTTGTAGTAGAAGATTACAAGATGGGGAATCGGTCCGACGGGCTCTTAGTGACCCATCTTAAAAATCGAACTCTGATGAATGTCATCCGTTAGTGCTCCGTTAGTGCAGGTTGCTGCCGCATAAAAAATCTTGAGTGCCATTATAGTGCTGGCACTAATTTACCAAATACCTTCGCAGGGCCAACTTCAAGCCATGCAAAATGACCGGACACTGTATACGTAACACACAGTGAAGGACAATCATTTTGCCGTATTCGCACCCTCATAAGGCAAACACAAGATTTTCTCACATTTTGTTACGTGAAGTGTGTCAGTACAAGTAGTCTGACAATCTTGGGTAGTATTTTACCGCAAAAAGAGATCATGTGTAAATAATGGGCGCTAATTTCAGACTCATGGGACCATAACTTGTCGAGATATAGAATTCCAAGTGATACTCTATACATCCCGAGCCTATCACACATAGCCTATCACACAACCCTAAATAGAAATATTCCAGATTGTTTGTTGTTTGTTGGTTCAGGTTGCTAGTGTAGAAATGTTAGGTTCATTTAATCGGGTGGTTCAGTTGAATATACGGTCAATTTAGGGTGAGCGCAATAACAACATCAACAACAACGTCTGCATGTTGCGACGTACAGCTTGAAGCAAATATGAAAGTCTGTTTTTTCTGAGGTCTGTAGGGGGTGGGCAAATTGTCAAACACGCTAGAAACCTGTGAGGGCCAGGGTGCAAAGGTCTCATCACAGGTACACTGACTGATTTGAACGATTCTGTTTGAAGCTAACATGTAGTTTCATCTGCGTACCTCCAAATCATCGTTTTATCAAGCAATGTTGTCATTTAACTAGTTAGACAGGTTTTAAGGGTTGTTGCCATCGTTGTCAAATCGAATTGAGTTGAAATGATTTTATTGCGGAGTAGAAGTAAAAAATGGTCAGAAACGCAGATTTCTCGGATGACCATTTTTTTTTGTTCGATCCGGATTGTTCATGAGAATCTCTGAACAAATAATCGAATCGAGGTTTTATGAGAGCATAGTTTTTGACAATCTTATTCAAGATTCGATTCAATTGTTCAGTTGATTTTGAAAATCTCACCAGGTGAAATAATAAATTGTTTTCGAAAATGAATGAAGTATGAAATAAAAAACAATATAGTTATATTTTCATCAGATGGCATTTGAAGGCGGATTTTCCATTCTTTTATGCCCAATTTTGTATGGAATGCCACATCTTCCATAACTCAGTGGAAAAAGAACAATATGATCAAGAACGTGAAAGTAGTTTGATTTATGGGGGAAAAAAACAATGAAAGGGAAATTCAAAGGATTCTAGGGAATATTTCAATAGTTGGACTTCATGATTTGTATTCATTAATATAATATTTGTAAAGCATGGACTGAATTAATGTGTGGTTCGATCCGTAAAATTCCAAATAGTTTGATGAGCGATATCGAAGACTTCAATACTAATGTTATACAGAACATTCTCTGTGTTTGTTTGTTTGTTTGTTCAAGCACGGAACAGGTTGCACGGTTTGACTGATGGACATGAACTCTCTCTGGGACACGCGGATATATCCATCTCAGAACCGTATGATTTCTTGGTCAAATCGGTTGAAACATTATGAGAAACACAGTCGAATAACATATAATCTCTTGGCCGAATAAGGAACAGTCACGTGTACAATTGACACGCGTCCAGAAACTACGCTCAGTTGAAAGATCGGAACAAAGACGAGGACATCATGCTGAGCAGATCTCTCCAGATTTTCGTCAAGCGCGGACGTGTCTCTGATTATGTGAAGAAGACGCTCGTGAGCGGCGGCGTGATCCCGGCAGTCGGACGATCAACGACCCTCAACGACCATACAAGAACAGGGCGACGCGGCAACGACGATTTGGAAAGTGTCTCACATCGACCAACGTATCACGTATCGACGTATCGAACGTGTCGACCAACGACCACCGCAACAATTTCTACATTTTTGTTTCAAAAAGATCTATTTCATCATATTTTCTCACAATAATCATTTTATATGAACAGAATGTGTTTCAAGTTGAAATTCAGTTGCAATCATTCGATGTAATCATTATTACTTCACGATTATTTATTCTACCAATCGACGGATGAGTTCAATGAATAACATCCATGAAAATCTTCGTTTCATTCTGTTTCGGTCATCTTCGAATTTTTCTGAGTGATAAAATCGTATCTTTTAGTTGATATTGAGTTAACCACGAGTGTTTTCACCCTTTTGAATATCCTTTACACCTGATCGTTAGCACTACCGACCTCCCTAAATCCGAATTGTTCCCGCTGGGAAGTCGTTTTTCTCTTCATTACAATTTTCCAAAATTGATTTTTTTTTTTTTTTTGTGAATTCAAAATTTTGAGTCTCATCATCTACCGGAGCGAACGGCAAGGGCAACACAACGTCACCAAGGTGCGTCAGGTGTGAGTTCTGTGATTGTGTCAAGGTAAAATTACCAAAATTAGAAATTAGAAATTTTTCGACAGGAACTTTCCATGAAAATTTTCGACAAGAATTTTCATTGTAAATTTCCGACAGAAATTTCTGTTAAAAATTTCTGACAAAAATTCTCATCGAATACTTTCAACAGGAATTTTCATTGGAAATTTTCCTCAAAATTTTTTTCGAAAATTTTCAGTGATTATTTTCAATAAAAATGTTCAATAAAAATGTTCAACTCAAATTTTTTCATGGATAATTCTCATTGGAATTCACCATTTCAATCGGAATTCATTGGAATTGAAATTCATAGAGAACTCTCAATGAATAAAATAAATCTTAATTATCATCTAAAATTGACGAATTGGGATCCTATTTTCGAAACTTCAATACCCAATGAGCAATACAACTTATTTCATGGAATATTCTCCCGACTGTTTCATGATTCTTTCCCACAAAAAAAAATTAAACCTAATAACAATTTCAAAAGACAACCATGGATAACTAAAGGACAAAAGTCTCAAGTGTAAATAAAAGGAGCCTATACATGTTAACGCAACACTTCAAATCACGTATGTGGCTCAAAGCATTCTACATCAACTACAAAAATACTCTTCAAAAAATTATTATTGTTTCCAAGAAAAAAGATGTAGAGAGAAATATTAGCTCTGAGAGACAAGAAAATAGATCGGGAAAAGTCTGGCAAATTATCAACAATCAGCTAAATCAGAAAATAAATACGCAAATAGGAGACACAAACATGAAAACTGAAATAGAAATAAATAAAACTAGCAAAAACCCATTGAAAATTGCGAATTAATTCAATAATCATCACATCAGCGTGGCTAGTGAATCAACAAACAATTTAGACCCTGCAAATGAAAACTTTAGACAATGTTTAAATAACACAAACAAATCTACACCTAATTCGATCTACTTCGAGCAAACGTCGACTACTGAAATCTTGAACATGACAAATCATTTGAAAAGCAAGAACTCTCACGGAGTAGATGACATTCCCACATCTGTAATAAAAAGCTGTATAGCATATATAGCGGAGCCCACGTGTTTCATTTTTAATAATTGCATATCACAGGGAGTTTTTCCAGAGCAGTTAAAACCAGCCATAGTCAAACCAATCTATAAGAAAGGGAATATGTCTCTTGTAGACAACTATCGCGCAATATCGCTTTCACCCTCTTTCTCCAAAATTCAAGAAACAATAATAAATATAAAAATAGTGAAATTTTTAGACAAAAACAACATTTATCTGATAGTCAAAATGGTTTCCGAAAAAACAGATCAACAGGAGATACAATTGAAAAATTTTCAAAGAAAATTGTGAGTCACTTACAAAATGAAGAACAAGTTATCGGTATTTTTTGTGACCTATAAAAAGCTTTCGATTGCATGAATCACGATATTCTATTAAATAAATGTTACTATTACGGAATAAGAGGAACCGCACACGACTTGCTGGAGTCATATTCAAAAAACAGAACGCAACAAGTACAAATAACTCATATAGAAGAAAATGGGACGGAACAAAAATATTTATCTGATACAAAAAAAAAAAAAATTGGTGTACCGCAAGGTTCAATTTCAGGTCCCTTCTTTTTATGATTTTTATCAATGACCTTCCATTCAACATATCAAATTCTGAACTGTTCGCCGATTATACAAATATTATAGCACATAGTTCACATGAAAACTCGTTAATTGGGGCTGCAGAATCAAAACTTGCTGAATCGACCACGTGGTTTAACAACAACAAACTAATACTTAATGATGTAAAAACAAATTTCATTCAGTTTCATTCTGGTAAAAAATCGAATCACATCGACGCTGTACCCACATTAATAAATAACACAAATAATTCTATTATATCAAGAGTAGACGCAACAAAATTTCTAGGAATAATAATAGATGAAAACTTGAACTGGAAAACACACATAAATCATATAACAAAAAAACTTAACTCTGGTATATTTGCAATTAGATCAATACGGTCAATTACAGATACACTTACTACAAGACTGATATATTTCTCGGATTTTGAGTCACACCTTCGGTATGGTATTGAATTCTGGGGGTGTTCAGCACATGCCAATAAAATGTTCATCCTCCAGAAACGTGACATTCGAATTATCATGAATGTGAATAGAAGGGCTCACTGCAAACCGCTATTCCAAAAATTAGAAATCTTGACCTTCCACTGTATTTATATGTTACAAGCAATTTTATGTGTAAAAAAAAAATTAAATCTCTAAATTCAAACACAGATGTGCACACTCATAATACAAGGACTGAAACAAATATCTATATTAATCGCTTCAGTACAAAATTTGCTCAAAAAAACTCAAATTTCATAAACATTACACTTTATAACAAATTACCATCATCAATAAAAAACATATCAGCAATACATACTTTCAGACATATCCTAAAAACTTTTTTCACTGGTAAATGTTATTACTCCATGAACGATTACTTTGGAGATAGTATAGAGGACTATGATCCAAAACTGACGATGAATACACTCAAAAATAAATAGACTTCCGTAAACAATTTTCAAAATGAACTAAAAACTTGAACTTACTCAAACTTTAATCTTTCCTCTGACCATTTCACCATTTCATTATTCATTTCATCATATTTTATTAATTAATTGTCTGTACATGCTAACTCAATATTTAAATATTCTGTAACACGCATCATTATGACATGTAAATAAACACTGATGATAATGTTCAAAAGAAATTTGCGATAGGGATTTGCGATAGGAAAAATTCTTATAGAATATTTTCGACAAGAATATTCATAGAAAATTCGAGCCAAATTTTTTTATCGAACTTCTAATGATGTAATTTTTCAATAACAATTTTTTATGAAAATTTTCGACAGGAATTTTCGCTGAAAATTTTCAATGATGTTCAATGTAAATTTTCGAACAAATTGTTCAATGAAAATGGAGATGGAAAAATTCAAAAGAATAGTAACTGATGATTTTGAACGAAAATTATCATTAAAAATTGTAATTGGAAATTTTCCACCAGAATTTCCATAAATTTTCCCCATGAAAATTTCCAACTGTCAGCAAAAATTTTCAACACATCATCAATGAGAATTTTCAAAGAGAATTCTCAATAAGAATAATCGACAAAAATTTTCATCAAAAATTATCATCGAGAATTTCCGACAAAAATGTTCATCATCAATTTCTGAGACATTTCGATAAGAATATTCATTGGAAATTTTCGAAATTTATTTTCTTAAAAAATTTCATTGACGTTCAATGAAAATTAGGATTGGCAATTTTCTTTAACAAAATGTCATTGATGTTCTAACTAAAATCTTCATTGAAAATTACCATTGGAAATTTCCGACAAAAATGTTCATTGAAGATTTTAGACAAGAATTTTCATTGAATATTTCCGACAAGATTTTTCATTGAAAATTTCCGATAAGAGTTTTCATTGAAAATTTTTGATGGGGATATTCTTTGAGAATTTTTGGCAAAAATCTCCAATGAGAATTTACAGTAGAAAGTTTCAATCGTCATGAAAAAAAATATTCTTCAATTAATTTTCAAAGAGAATTTCCGATAAAAATTGTTGAAAAGATTATCATCGAGATTCTTCGACAAAAATGTTCATTGAAAATTTTCAACAAGAATTGAAATTGAAAATTGTCGAGAAGATATTTCATTGGAAATTCCTGACAGGGATTATCGTAGAAATTTCATTGTGAATGTTCAATGAAAATTTTCACTGCAAATTTTCGATTGAAATAGTCGACAAAAATATTCAACAACAATTTCCACTGAATGTTTTCGACAGGAATTCCCATTGAACATTTTCGACAAGAATTTTCATTGAAAATTCTCGGAAAGAATTCTCAATAGAAATGTTCGATAAGAATTTTCCTTGAAAATTTTTGACAAGAATATTCGTCGAAAATTTTCAATGTGTATGTTCAATGAAATGAAAATTTTCAATAAAACTCGTTAACAATAATTTTCAACGAAAATCTTTATTGAAAATAATCTACAAAAATTTCCATCGGTAAATTTTGACATGAATTTACATTGAACATTTTCGACACAAATTTCCCGAAAATATTTTGACAGGAATTTTCATTGAGAATTTTCAACAAAAATTTTAATCGAAAATTTCCAATGATGTTCATCAAATATTGCATAAAATTGCTCAACAAATTTTTGATGGAAATGTTCAAACAGAATTTTCATCGAAAATTTTCGACAGGAACTCCCATTAGGAATGTTGGACAAGAATTATTATTGCAAATTTTTGACAAGAATTCTTACTGTACATTTTGGACAGGAATTATCATTGAAAATTGCCGTCAAAATTTTCGATGAAACCGTTCAATGAAAATAAGGCTAAAAATTCGGAAAAAAAACATGTATTGGTGATTTAAACAGAAATTTTCATCAATAGTTGACAATGTAAATTTTCAACAAAAATTTCCATTGTAAAATCTCGATGATGTTCCTATGACAATTTGCGATAGGAATTTCTCATGGAAATTTTCAACAAATTTTCGAAATTGAAATTCAACCAAAATTTTGAGAGGTTTTTCGAATTTCCTTATTTTCATTGTATATTTTCGACAGGTAATCTCATTGAAAATATTCAATGATGTACAATGTTAATTTTCGATGAAACGGTTCGACAAAATGAGGAATAAAGATTTCGAAAAAATTTCATTGATGATTTTAAAAAAAAAATTGAAAATTTTCAACGACATGAATTTTCATCCAAAATATTCGACAAAAATGTTCATCCAAAATTTTCTATGAAAATTTCATCAATAATATCCATTGAAAATTGTCGAAATCATGCCTTTTTATTTGAAATTTTTGACAGGATTTTTCATTTGAAATTTTCGTTAAAAATGTTCATCGAAATTTTCAATGATGATGTTCAATGAAAATTTTCGACAGAAATTAACATCGAGAAATTTCGACCAAAATGTTCATTAAAATTTTCGACAAGAATTACCATTGAGAATGTCTCGTCGAAAATTCCCACGTTCGCTCCCCTCGTTCGCTGAGCAGTGAAGTCTCTCAATGTTTCGAGTCGTTTACTTGGATCGGCAGCCAACTCATGCCTCTCGTATGTTCAGTTCTCTTCCCCACCACTGGTTTTGTCCTCGTTCAGGTCGCGAACGTACGCGAGGAAAGCTGGCATGTACCCTGTTGCGAGAGGATCTCATTGGAACGTCGATCCCTGGCACGGTGGGTTTCTTACTGTCTTGTCACATGGTCGAACACACGGTGTGTCGCTCAATTTCACCGGAGTGTTCCAACATCATTAGTGGCGATAAATGCCTGACGCAAGGAAAACACTTTCATATACTTTGTAAACTTGTCTACAACAACAAGAGGGTAATGATGGCGGTTCGTAGATCTCAGTGACGACCCGACAAAGTCAACGCTGAGACCAGTAAACGAGATGTTCACGAGTCAGCTGTCCATCGGCACGTTCCTGCTGGGTTCTGGCGATTTGAATGACAGTTTGTCAGGTCGCACACGAGCGCACAAGCTCTGATATATCGGACCGCATTTCCATCCAGATTCAGGCCTGCGGTTTCTTGTTATTGTCCGTACGGAATCGCCGTGTCCGCCGTGAGGATCTCAATGCTCCACTGTCAGGACCATACTACGGAGTGCCCAAGGCCACCGTACCTCTTAGTTCGATGCTCCGTTACTGCCCGGGAGACCTGAGACACGTTTGGTCTGTGGATTGTCATCGGTAATGTCACCAGAGGCGGCAGAGGCCTGGATCCATTGTGATCGCCGAGGATCGATCCGAAGTTCGGAACATTGCGGGTAGATTTGGAATAAGCCTCGAAATTAAACGAGCAACAAAAATACGCCGCTGGCTCGAGTTGAGCAAACCGTCGATGGCACTCGCAACTACGTACGATAGGTCCTCTGCCTGATCGTCGACCATCATTCGATGACCACCAGACTTTTCAGGGGCTGATGCTCAGTTGCTGTGCGAGTGCTGAATCCTGACGGAGAGGATCATCAATGAGACTCTAGCACTTCACGCTTCTTTCGCGTTGACGGGTGACAATACACCTGTGTTGATGTTATACCTAGCCTGCGATGTAATGCCATGCGTTATTGTGAATGGCTGGGAATACCTCATCAGCGAATCGTGCATTTGCTGCCGCACACCTATTGTTCATTATGATACGTACGTGCACTCAATGAGCGTGCGATACCGTGTCATGTCAGTGCTCCGACAATGACTTGGATAGTGGTAATGACAGTGGTTGTGGTGGTGTTGAAGAATTTTGAAAGAAGAAGGAGTTTGTTGAACGTTGATAATAAACGCTCCACTCGATTCTCCCCAAATTCTCAATCGGTGTAATCGAGTGGAATATTTGATGTGCGAAGCGCCAAGCCTGAGCCAGTAGCGTACACGTGGCACGGCTTGACTCCTGTGACTACTGTAGCTCACAGAGAGGCATCGGCTATGATTATGTTCAATGAAACATTCCATCGAGAATTCTCGACAGTAATTTGAATTGAAAATCTACGAGAATAATTTTTTATTGGAAATTTTTCACTGAAATTCCAATTGAGAATGTTTCGACACAAATATTTTTCACAAAAAATCGCATCAAAAATTTCCAATTAGGATGTTCAATGAAAATTTCCAATTAAAAATACCTCATGAAAGTTTACAGAAAATTCCCATTCAAATTAAATTTCCGACAGGAATTCATATTAAAAATTTTTGACAAGAATTTTCACCTTTCATTTTCAACAGGAATTCGACAAGAAATTCCATTCTATTCCGAGAAAATTTTTCTCCAAGAAATTCTATCGACATGTTTATTTTGATGTTCGATGGAAATATCCGATTAAAACATTTCTTACAAATTTCCGAAAGAAATTCCCATTCAAAATTTTCAACAAATCCTTCCAAAAAAACTTTTCGACAGGAATTTTCAATGGTGTGTATGAATATCACGAACTATTGAATCAACACGGAATGTTGCGAATGAGAATATCCCAAAGAACGTCATTGATGATCATAAACAATAATTTCTACTGGAAATTTTCATCGAGAATTTTCCACAAAAATGTCCGTGAAATGAAAATTTCCAACTGTCAGCAGAAATTTGTGATTCAGATCTCCGAAATGCATTTTCAAAAAGAATTCTCAATCGCAATTTTCAATGGGAATTTTCAACAAAATTTTTGACAAAAATTTTCATGACAATTTCCACAAAGATATTGAGGAGGATGATAGCTTTGGGATGCGTTCCAGAGTGATTTGAGAAGGCTTTTGTCGCCTCCGCATAGACGCAAGATCCGGAGAGTTCAATTGGTGAAACGTATGAACGTATCGGACTTACAGAGGTTCCTCTGTAAGTCCGATACGTTCACTCGGCAACTGTTGAAAGGCCGTTCCTTCTCCTCAATAGTGCAGATGGAGTACACCGGTCTGAAAACTTCGAGGATGTGTATGGAGAACTCAAACCTACGGAGCTTTCCCGTTATCGTACAACTGCCTAGGAAGAAACTGGGCGATTCAGCCTGCTGATCGCGCTCAGACCCTGGCTAACAAGACCCTGGCTACCAAGACCCTGGCTACCAAGACCCTGACTAGTTGACGCAGTACGAGAGAAACCATAATGTCCAAGAAGTCAAGTGTCTGGCAGTCTTATGGGCTGTGGACAAGATCTGACAATGCGTGCGATTTCATCATTTTTTCCTCTATTGCGATGTATCTCAACTATCTCGAATATTTAGATTCTAGGAATACAACTGCACGGTGCGATCCTGCAAGAGAACCACGAACCTATTGGCGGATGCCTTAATGTCTCCGAGTCACTCAGTGCCACACAGTGTATTTCGTGCGGGCAACGACGACTTCATGTCTGAAAAAATTCACATCAAAATAACGACGTCGATCAGGCAGCTCGATCTCAAGTATCGTCGAAGATTTGAGCCTTTGCTTTCGACTGTCATTGGTCCTGTCCTGACAGTCGAGAATGGCCATCTCCTCAGAGGACACGGCAATTGTGAGCTCGTGTGTGACTTGCCGAACCATCAAGGCAAATCGCCAGAAATAAGCAGGCCAGATGTACAGCCAGTCCGCAGATCGCCCATCAAAACGATTCCATGTGGTAGTAGACAAATAACCCCAACATCCACATTTCTTTCCGATGCGCCAGGCATCCACCGACACTGTAGTGCCACCGATGATGAAAGTGTTCTTACGGCACTGCTTTCCTCGAAGCACATCGGGCGACAACAGGAGGCCGTTCGTGAGCGTACTATGGCACTTATGGCACTACTATGGCACTTATTTCCAATAATCGACTATTAGCCACACTGTCGAGTGGCACAATGCGACCGCGATCATGACTTCTGGAATCGACGCATCCATGAGATCCGTTTCGCCTTCTGGTCACCTACCTCTGTATCAACAGGGTACTTGCCAGCTTGCCAGAATACTTGCTAGATACGGGCCCCATGGCATCTGAAAGGGGACAACACTGGTGGTATGGAAGAGCACGGAACATACGAGACGCTTGAGTTGCAGATTCACGTAACAGACTAGAAACGGCGAGAGACTTCACTGCTCAGTGAACGAAGGAAACAAGAAAACACAGCGAAGATCCGCTACGACAAAGCACGCAAAGTCCCAGCATTCCACGTGAGCAACTCATAACGTACTCAGTGATGACCGTCGAAATATCCCCGACAGCCTGACACCAAAGAGGACTGGGAAATGAAACTGTGCCTGGGAATATGTCGCACCATCGGAAGAAATGTGATCGACTTGTTGGACTTTGGTTCAGTTCAACTGATTGAGCGAGCCAATGCGGACCAGTTGAAGAAGTTGAGGTCAGTCCAGATGAGCCCCATAAGTTACGACGACACAGGCTCCGAGAGAGCCCACATTCACCAAGCACATCTTGGATAGGAACAGTGGGATGGATACGTTGTAGAATCGATGTCTCATAGCGCAAATGTACATATATTCAGAATTGAGTTCTAATAGAGTGTATTGTGTGACAGAGTGAACATTGTGTTGTCATCAGGGTTTGACAGGGGTGGGTAGTGGACTGTGGATGGGTAGTGGAGTAGTGGACATTAATCGATTGTGTGAAGTTGGAGATTCAATTCTGAGCTTTTTGGGGTGAACTGTGTATGTGAGGTATTTTTGTCATTCGTGTCAATTCAGAATGAACGTGTTCAATTTATTGTTCATTCTTGTTATTCGTTCACCCCTTCCGAGTCAACTATCACATAAATCTCACAAAAAAAAATGTTGTTTGTTAAGGTCACACGGCCGATCCCGTTGTTGAATTGGATTGGGTAATCGCGTCAGCCGATCGAGTTTTGAATCCACACGGTGTACGATGCCATAACAATTCAATTGTCGACTTATCTCGCTTCGTCGACGCTGGCCAATCAGAAGCGAGGAAGATATCGAACGTTGATCGTTCGATACATCGATCATGTTTCAGAGGTTGGGTTTTGATAGGTGTCAATGCTTTTGACGTTTCTCGTGTTTTGACGTTTCTTGTGTTACTATTGTTTAAATAATCATGGAAGATGACAACATTGTCATAGTAGCTGCAGCGACTATTCTATTAAATATAGCTCGGCCACCGAGGTGTCCTTCAAGAATATCAGCGATTGATAATGCGGGTTACTGGGGCAGTACACTTCACCCGCACCCGCACCGCTGGCCATTGACTTTTTAACTTTCTTGTTGTTTGCAAAAAAGTTAGTCCTCAGGTTTGCAAACCTATTCAAGATTTCGTCAACTGTAAAGAACAATTTATATTAATCCTATTATCATTGCAGCTCTTGCAGATATCAGTTAGGGCTACAACGTTTTGTCAATCTCCATAATATGTACTGATTGCTGGGAACTGTAGGCCTACAAGGGCACAGACTACGATTAATGTAGGCCTACACATTTTTAACCCAAAGTTGGCCTAGGCCTAAAGAACCTAGGCCCTCATTCTTTGAAATATTTCACATGTAAATTAATGATGATGTACTTACTTGTAAACAATTCTTCCAAAATAACGTACAAGTCGTCCAGCACAACCGACTTCTTGTATTGTTTGTGGTCCGGGTGTTTAGGTTGCCACAAAATCGGGTGGCACCTAAAGAAATCTATCAGCACTAATTCCCTTTCGTGGGTCCATAATACGCTTTTCACCATGACGAAAAATAAATCAAAACAGTAAAGAAAAAGTAATTGAACGAAAAAATAATTATGCTAGGGACCTAGCACTCCCAACCTAACCAACAAATCTGCAGGAAATGGCGGCTACCCGGCTATCGTCAATTCTCTGTCTCACTCACTCAGAAGTCTGACGTCACAAATTTACTGCGTTCTCATTGGTTGAACGTCGGGATTCTAACAACCCGGTTGTCGATTATAGAGCATAGCTCTATCCTCGCGATCCGATCGTCAAAACTCACAACCGCGTTCCTGGTCAATACACACGGCCAGATTCAACCCAGTTGGGCACTTTTCAACGCGATTCCAACAACGGGATCGGCCGTGTGGAATCAACTTTATGAACAAACATCTCCATTAAATATCTTAATTGAGAAAATTCTCAAAAACATTTTCTTGTATCAAATTGGAATCGTCAGCAAAAATATCAATTTGAATCTTCAATGTGAATTTGAGGAGGGAAATTTTCAATATAGATACCTTATGAATATTTTCGACCAAATTTGCATACAGATTTGTCGACGAAAATGTTGATTGAAAATTCTCGACTGGAATTTGCATTGAAAATTTTACTCAGAAATTCATGTAAGAAAGTTTCAATGTTCTGAAGGAAAATTTACAATTGGAATTTCTAATGAAAATTGTCAACAAACAGAAATGATCGACAAAAATTTCGATTGGAAATTTCTGCCAGGAACTTGTCATCGAAAGTTCTCAATGGTATGATTGTGATTTTTGAAATTCTCATATTGAATTTTCGATAAAATTTTTCCATGGAAATTTCAAACAAAGATTCTCATTTGGAATGTTCGACGAAAGTTTTCACTGAGAATTTTCGACAGGAATTTTTATCGCAAATTTCCAACATTGATTTTCATTTTCATTCAATGTAAGTAACGATAAAACAGTAAAATAGAGATTGGGGAAGCAAATTCTTGAAAAATTTGTCATTGTTGATTTTATACAATAATGTACGGTACTTGAAATTTTCCATTGAAAATTTTCGACCAAAGTTTTGATTGAAAATTTCTGAGAGAAAATTCCACGGAATTGTCGAATGAAAATTTCCAACTTGAGGCAAAAATTCATATCACCAAACTTCAATGGACATTTAAAAAAAGAATCTCCATTGAAAATTTCCTAAAAAATTTTCAACAGAACTTTTCGACCGAAACGTTCATTTTGAATTCAAAATATCATATTAATCCATAATGACATCTTCATTGAAAATGTTTCTCAAGAATTTTCAGTGAAAATATTTGAAAAAATTTTTCAGTACATATTGAAACATAAATATGCATTGAAAATTTGCCACACAAATTATAATCGAAGATTCCCCAAAATGGACTTTCATTGGAAGTTTGCATCAAAAATTCTCCATGATTTTCAAAGAGAGTTTTCAATAAAAATTGGGAGTGAAAATTCCGAAAGAAAATGTCATCGATGATTATGAACAAAAATATTCATTATATATTCTCATTGAGAATCCTCGATAGAAATTGTGATCGAAAATTTGGATATTTTGACAAGTGACAAGAATGAACAGAAAATGAAACACTTATATTCTCAATTGACACAATATGTCACTCCAACACGTTTCAGCAGTTCAGTCATCGCTATTGTGATTTTCTACACACTATACGTGCTGATATCCATCAATATTATGCTGATATCTATTATTCTTCAACCACCTCGATCTATGACTGGCGTTGACGCGAGTTATGACGATTATTCGCCCTCGCTACTTGTGCCATGGTCACGTCGCAGGCCCATCCTGAAACAGGCTCGTAGTGCGAGAGCTGGACGGTCCGCATCGGTAAACCGCCCACCCAGAATCCGGTCAACCGGTCATTCAGTCAACCAGAATCCGGGGACAAACAGTCAAACTAATTGCACCCGATGGTGCTACATATTGACGCTGGACACATGTTACATGGTACGCGCATGTTTCATTTCGCGCTGGACATCTTGGTCGTGCAACTCACTTGAAGTCGCTCACTTGGAAAACTGCGAAATTGAGGGCCCCGTGAATTCTTCCCTGATTCGATTTGGTAATGTCAGCGAACTCATGCCTCCGGGGTTTTCCGGTCCCTTTCCTACCTTGAGTGTTATCCCCGTTCAAATGCCAATAAGTAGGTAGCTCGCAACCTTTCGTGAGGAAATCAAGCAAGAACTCTGTTGTCACGCACGTAGCCCTCCAGGAGGAGGGGAAATTTTCATGCAATCTTCGTACAGTGATTTTCTCAGTGGGCCATGATTGTCTGTTTGAAGTTTAGGTTAGGTCAGTCTGGTCAAATGATCGATACGGTTTGCCGCTGAAGTATACACAAGTGTATCAACACCCTTTTTCAGAGTTTGCTCAATAACGGCTGGAGGTTGTTGCTGGATATGCTTATCGGACGGGCAATCTGCAAACCGAGTGTTCATATACCCAGCTGGTTTTTCGCGATTCGGCTTGACAATTCGACAATTCGCACTGAAGCGCAAAGACCCCGATATTTTGGACTGCATCCTCATCCAGATTTGAGACCTTGGATTCCTCGAGCGTTCGTGAGAACGCTTCCGTTTCGTTTCGCGTCCTCCGAAATGATGGCAATGAGGACCAGACCAAGAAGAGTGCGATCATACAGTGCAATTGTTTTCTTGGAGACGCAGCACAAAACGATGCACTATGCTCGATGTTAAATCGCTACGAGAATGAGGTGAGAGCCTTGTGATGAATCGAGCACCAGAACTACGCCGCTCATCTTGTTGAGCGAACACTCATTCTGTGGATGGCATATAGTACAATTGCGTATGGGTGCCAACGTACCGATAGTCAAGCGCAAACAGATTTCACAGTGAAAATTGCTGTAGATGATGCCCAGTTGATGCGCGAGTGCTGATTGAAACACTGAAAGGCAATATCATCAATGCAAACTTCACGCTTCTTCGCGTTGTATGAAATGCAATTCACGTTTGCTGTGCACAGCCTGCGAAAGTGATGGAGCGTGTTATGAATGGCGCGGAAAACCTTATATGTAAAGCTTCCATTGGCCGCTGCACATTGTGGTTGAAGCGTCACCGTCGGAAAATAAATCGCTCTGAAAGAACGATGAGCCATGTAAACGAAGCCACTTCCGGCAATACAGCCATAGATTAAGGAGGTTGTAAAGATGTTTAACGCCTATGTTAAAATATCTGCGCGTAAATAAGAGCAGTTAGAAGGTTTACTTGTAGCGATTGAGCTGAAGAGAACGGTAATTTCAGTTGGTCTCAGCCAGACTCACGAGCGCTACTGTCGCGGCGTCACAGCTGGCTGAGATATATTCCCCTCTCTCTTTGGCACTCGTCATCACTCTCGGCTGTGCCACGTTGCCATTCTTCACATTACTTTTGTCAACAAACCACCCGATGAACCGAGGTGGTGAGTCCACTTGCTCTTTATTATAGACCTATATACAAATGATAGAAGCTTGAAGTAAAGGAACTTAATGTTTTAAAGGACGTCGACAGCGAAGTCATTTTGCGCCCATGTTGCTGTCCGTGTATTGTGCCATAGTTGTCAACGTTTATGGATGATTTAAGCATATGGAGGGAGCGGGCAATAAATAGAAAAGTAAGAAAGCTGAGGAAATATGATGAACGCAAATTAGAGATGAGGATAAAACTGACAGGAAAATTATAAAATAGAGTACAAACGCAATGTTTACTACTCCCTCCATGTACTCCGGTCACCAAAATTCTTCCACTCGACCGAGACGTTCCGAACTTGGTGTGAACCCTCACTCCAGACCTTATCGCCCCTAGGGACGACCCTTTTGGGAGAAAATAAATTGCTCCCGATGATAGCTCTGGAGATCACGGGGTCACGCAAGCCCCCACCATAGAGTAATGAACCCCCACACCACGACAAGGTAGTCGGACAATAAGGTGTTTGTCGATGATAATGGTACCGTTCAAACTCGAAAGCGGTATTGACACAGTTATTACTGATTGCCTCTGAAGATGGATATCATTCCAAGATAACGAATCATTCTTAATCGCCAATGTAGCTGAAACAAAAGATCAAATAAAAAACTTTACATTGAAGTCCACTATATTTGTATCCACGAGCGAGGTTTCCGAGCGAACGTCTATCACTACTCCCAACACTAACGCATGGGTGGTTCGAGCCTTCCTCTTTCGTGGATAAAATACAATGATTGATAGGAATGATGAAATATATTGATAGGCTAGAAATAGGAATCTGACTATACAATATATTATAACTGGATAATAACTCATAACTGTACTATTTGTGGTAGATGGGCTTTCAAATTAACGATGAAACAATAATAATTACCTATTGACAGAGATATCAAACTCGTTTACAAAATCAAAAAACAAAGCACTTTAAGATGAAACAGGCCACTTCTATCGATATATTTGTCATGTGGTCAAATTTCAACATGGCGTATTTGTAAATGTTATCCGAATATGTTATGGCAAAATATTATCGGATGTGAAGATGTGCACAATAGCCTTCTTGGATCGCTGCAACAATCAAAATATTATATTAAAGTGCTAATTAAGATGTGGTAGATGGGCTTTCAAAATTAACAATAAAACAATAATAATTACCTATTGACAGAGATATCAAACTCGTTCACAAAATCAAAAACAAAGCACTTTAAGATGAAACAGGCCACTTCTATCGATATATTTGTCATGTGGTCAAATTTCAACATGGCGTATTTGTAAATGTTATCCGAATATGTTATGGCAAAATATTGTCGGATGTGAAGATGTGCACAATAGCCTTCTTGGAACGCTGCAACAATCAAAATATTATATTAAAGTGCTAATTTAGATTTGGTAGATGGGCTTTCAAATTAACAATAATACAATAATAATTACCTATTTACAAATGTTTCAACTTCTTCAGTTTGGGGATCATTTTAGATCCATCATGTGATTCTTTTTCGGACTTTTTCCTTTTGGTTGCAGGTTTCTTACATGTTATCTGTATCACAGAAGACTTTGTGGGACAATCACGGATGTCTCTAGCAACACGTTTGGCATCGTGAAATATTTTAGTTGTTATTAACTTGTCCAAAATGAATCTGCGTGAGAAAATGAACGGATATATTAGCATAGAGTAATGAACCTCCTCAATCTATGATATATGCTTCCTTCGTGAATACAATCATTATTATTTAGTTAATGAGTC
Source organism: Brachyptera putata (assembly GCA_907164805.1). NCBI lineage: Eukaryota > Metazoa > Arthropoda > Insecta > Plecoptera > Taeniopterygidae > Brachyptera > Brachyptera putata. The sequence goes on along the minus strand of OU015470.1, from coordinate 2,329,161 downwards.
TTTCTGTTCTACCATCATAATTAGAATATATGCTCCTACTAGTATCTCAATTCAATCGCGTTTATTAGGTTTTTTTATATCTATGAGCTAACTTTCTGTGGGCCGAGCATGGATGTTCCGCATCAAGCCAGATGAGATGTTTGTAGGATATGATATTCCTCATTCTTTCTCGAATATTTGGCTCATGGCGAAGGGCGTCGTAATATCGGGAAAACGTTTCGGAAATATCATCGATAATTTTGGCACGGAATCTGTTGGCGCTGTTAAGTTGCCTAAATCCGTGTTATCTTTGGTCATGAAGGCTCTGGCCTGAATGAGTCCTTGATGGTCGCCTGCAAGATGCTGACCTTGTTGCACTAGGTGACATCTACAGGCATCGCAATCAAACTTCTTCAGACACCTTCTTGCCAGCCAGCCCGCAATATACACAACGGCACACTGCTCAGTTGTGACTGGTCCACACAATAATCTGCCAGTGCTGTCCGTCTCGACCTCAGCCTGTTGTATAGCAGGTTCGTCAGGATCGTCCAATGATGTAGATGTGTCGATATCTGCAGTAACTGTTGCAGTAGATGTTAGAGGCATGTCCAGTGCTACCTCAGGATCCTCCCTATCGATTGAAGTGAGCCAAACATTATCGTCTGGCTCACAATTCGACGACTTTGGATTATTCATGAGGTGGATGCACATGTTCGTCTGCAGATTCTTGCGGAACTGTCTCGGTGTCGGGTTGTCATTGCATCCAGCTCTGTTCCGCAGAACGGCAAACGAATTTCCAAGTGGATCAAGCGTGAGGTTAGGAGATATTTTGTGCCTTCTGCTGATAGATCTCGCCATAAGAGTAGAACCCCATTAACTGTCCGAAGGAATCCTTCAAAACTTGGAGGATTCACTCCTTTCTTATCTGCAAGAGTCATTGTAGGGAGCCACACCTGAGCCTCTATCAGACATCTCAATGGCATGTTGTTTTCGCCATCTGCGAGTGGTCTTCTGTGAGGCGCGGCTTCGTTCGGATGGCGACTGTTGAGGGAATCGAACAAGTTGTTCATTTTCCCAATGAAGTTTTTAGTCGCTTCCGCAGATGGACTGGTCAACTCTCCTGTGTTTATTGCTGTTGCCATCCCAGCTTTCACCGAATGACTGAACACCTGCGCTGTCAACTTCACGCTCATCTTAGCGAAAGCACCAGGGAAAAGATGTTTGACGGTAAGCTTGGGTGCTGCTCTGCTACCCGTCGTCCCTCTCTTTGCGTCGATGTCGTAGAACTTTACAATATCCTTCCATGACACCCTCTCTCCTTCTACGAGTAGGTCATGATTTTTCAGATTGTTTCTAATACTCTTAAGGAGATGAGGCACGTCATATAAGGCATATATCTCATTCTCACCATGAAAGAAGAAAGGTTTGTCCACAGTCACGCCCATCAAATTGTACGATGCCCTATTTGATGCCCCTTGGTCACAGGCAACAGCGCGGACTTTCAACCCAAGAGCAAACAGCTTCTCCAGACATTGATCGATGAGGAGGGATAAATCCGTGAAGTTTACTGAAGTGTAAGCCAAGAAGTAAGCCACATGCTGTTTCCAGTTGTACTTCAGGCCACGTACCATGAAAACCATTGCCTGCTTCGCTACGTAAGGCTTCCTACCTAGGGGACCAAGGTCTTCAAAGCCCTCAACGAGATCCAACTTGGAATCATATTCCAGCCACTTCTTGATGGACATCTCGTCGAATATTAGGACGCACTCTTTTTCAGAATCCTCCATTGTATTAATTTTGACTGAAGCCTTTCAAAGATCTCGTCCGAAAACCCTGTTCTAAGATTTACCAAATTGATCCAGCTTACTATGCTGCTATATGAAGGCAATTTCAATTTGATTTTGTCTCGCATATACATATATAGAGAGGGAGATTTATAATAGAAGGAAAGGGCCAGATTCTGCTCTTCTCTTGTCCATTCTTCACGGCTTTGCGGTGGACGAGCCTGCATTTTCATGAAGACGTCAGCCTCGTCAGTTTCAGTGAACTGTGAGAGTACCTCCAGTGCTTCTGGTACTGTTACTGGCTGAGGTTGACGTTTCAGAGAAGATATTGTACTTCTTTTCCTTTTAACGAGAGTGGAGAGAGTTCCAATCCTGGACATTAATTTCAATTTCCGTGGAGTGATTTCTTCCATTTGTTCTTCGTCAGAACTGCTCGACTCACTCACGGTGTCCGTTTCCTCATCGCTGTGTTCCGAAATATCGAGGTCTGGCATTGAAGTCAACTCATCACTATCCTGGTAATCGACTTGCTCCACGTAGTCGAGAGTTGCATGTACCTCCTCTTCATGATCAATCCCTACCATTTCCATGTGTACATCTACAAACGTATCATCAACATTAGTAGATTGATGAATAGCTTTGATTGGGTGACGCACCTCCTCCTCCTCCTCACGCTCAAGTTCATCATCATCCACGACCATTGCTGCATCCTCAGCCATTTCAACCTGCCCACTATCATCGAGATTTACAGCAGGGTCAATTGCTGAGCCCACATCTCCAATATTAAAGTAAGCATGATCAACCAACACGTTGTGCATTATTGGGCCTGCTTGACCGTCGCCACCTTCATCGTCCTCGTCTATTGAATATGTTTCTGGGATTGCAGTGTTATGTGAGCCCCTTCTGTTACCAACATTAATGAAAGAAGCCGGTAAAAAGTGCACTGAACATACACGACGCCCAGACAGTTGCTTGTCATCTAGTTTCAGAAGTTGCTCTTCTACTCCTGATTTCAAAATCCATTCCGAACATCTGAAATTAAGTTCCTAATTAAATCCAAACATAATGGGCAAGCGACATATTTTACAACTAATTGTCAAAATGTAGAGTGTGGGTCATTTTTTATGACGTCATCAGTAAAAGCTTCACTGAAAAACTGAATGTTTCAAATTAAGAATACAATAATTACTAGATGAGCGTTAGCGAAGATTTCCACCCAACTCTTACGGAGCTTTGTCTGTTTGTTTTTTGTTTGTTTGTTTGTAAGCACTGCACACAGTGCAGGGTTTGACCGATCGACATGAAACTAATATTTTTTCATAATCTATCCTCTCATCTTCATATGTATCCAGCGTGGCGTAGCCTAAATATCGGCGGTGCAAGCGGAGCACTGGCACAGGGGCCCCTGACTAAACAACTCACTGTAGATGTCCACTGAGACTAAATATTTGCTAAAATTAACCTAATAACCAAATAATCTCAAACAAATCAGAACAGATTTTTATATGTAATTCGATGGCATCGGTATAAACTGAACTAAGAACAGTTTGCAATTTCATTTTTCATCGCATTTTTATGAAAAACCGATTTATTTGATAAAATTAACCTAATAACCAAATCATCTCAAACAAATTAAAACAGATTTTTATATGTAATTTGATGGCATCGGTATAAACTGAACTAAAAACAGTTCGCAATTTTATTTTTTCATCGCATTTTTATGAAAAACCGATTCAATTGTTATTGACCGATGTTAGTAATGTTCTCAACAATATTCTTCTTCGAAACACAGAGAAATCGAGTCAATCAGATGAGAATAGTTGCATTGAATTTTGAATTAAATTTGAATCAATTCTCATCGACATCACTTCTATCACATCATAATATACATCAGTTTTCGTACTGAGACGTGTGGCCGAGTGTCTAGCACACTGACCGGTCATTCAGGATACAGGGGTTCGACTTTTTTGTACTGACTTCATAAAAAAAAAGAGAAAATTAGAATTATCAACATGGGTCAATAAAAGGGAAATTGATTCGTCCCAAAAATGCGATTGAGCACAAAATGGCAGCTTCGATTTGAGAAAACTTTTGTTAGTTCGTTTTATAATTCCAGGCAATTAAAATACCTGGAAAAAATCTTTGGAAAAAGCCCTAGAAAATTATTGAATAAAATTAATGAAAATGAAGAGATAAATGTACTTTTACAATCTGTTTGAGGCTAAAACTTGGATTCATTGGAGTTTATAGGCTAATTTTATATATTTGTTTGGAGCAATCAATAACAATATATTTTAAATATTTGAACGGCACACGTAGCTCGGTGCTGAACGTATGGCTAGTGAGGTGAGCATAGATCGAGTCTCGGCTCGATTCGCGCCACCGTCAATCTCCACAGTCGACATTTTCCAAGCTTTCTCTCTGTAGCTAGGGCTAATGACGCGATGGTTCCTACAATATATGTCACGACCGCTATAATATTATCCAGAAAACAAATCTCAGCTATGTATTTGTAATTCGGTTGTCTTGATTGGATGAAAAATGATTATACAGTACCACAACACAATACATACACAGCTAATTTATTCCACATTTGAAATAAATTTGCCTGTATATCATTTTGCTAACCAAACGAACCTAGCTTTCCACACCTTGTATTGCGATCTTCTAGTGATAATGCAAAATTTGAAGTAAAGTATATTGATATCTATTTACCTGTTCTGGTCCTTGACTGGGAATCTGAAAAACTGCACTGCTGGTAAGACGCCCGTGCACTTTCTTCTATTGTTACCACAATTTTTAAAAACGCACGCATCCCCACTTGATTTACCCATGTTCGTATTTGTGAAATAGATCAAGAACGATTAATAATAATTAATACTTAATATATAATACTCAATGTTGATACATGCACAACGTGTATAACATCAATGTTGATTATTTACACCTTGGTTATAGTGGAGCCATATTGTGAACGTTCTAAAGCTATAACACTCATAAATGAATTTTCGATGTAAATGTAGCTATTGATAATTCCATTCAAGTGTAAACACGCCAAACACCATGTGTACACCACGAAAAATGAGACACCACTGATTTCCAAAATGATGAACATTATTACTCTTGGAACTAAAAGCTGCACAACAATAGGCCACAGTTTATATGAGGGGATGTAGGCTTACTTATTTCTAGTAATTTGTAAAATGTGCTATCTCAGTCGGATATGTATAGGGATGGTATGATTTTATGGATGGTATGGGGTTGTAAATATGTCCTCTCTATTTTCTTCTATTTTTATTAATTGATTTATCACAAGTTTGTTTTTCTCAGTACAATATTTGTCGGTTCTCCATGTTCGGGGACAAGTTTTGGGAATCTCTTTGTTACTTTGTCGGACCTTTGAGCTATGCTGCGTACAAAATTACACAGCGAAAATGTTAAAACGAACCCCGATTTCTATCGGCTCATTTGATAGCCGACAATCAAGAATCTAGTTAGGAAAATTGGTAATCACTATTCTGATAACTGGACATAGCGGGAGAAGCATACTGTTCGTGCATCTTGGATATAAACTTCATTTCAAGCCAATTCCATATATTGCAATTTGATCAGAATTAATTACTATACTTGGGGGCAATAATTATCGGTCGAAAAATTGTCTTAATACGGCTCTGTGTATTCAACAATGTTTATAGGCCTCATGCACATAATACCATTTACACTTTGTTATATGCTTATACAACCTAGACACATACTAGACGTATACAATAACTCATGATTGTTGTATATTTAGCTCGACATTTTGAAAAAAAATGTAGGCCTACGCTCGCCATGTCAAAATTCATCAAATTTTATTTTGAATATGATAAATCTTGAAATATATTACAATTTGATGAACTTATGTCCGCAGTTCTAACAATTAGTAGCTTTACCAAAGAGCCAGGCCCGGTTCTAGGCGTGAGCATAGATTAAGAAGGTTTGTATTTTCATTTTATTTCGTTTTCTTTTACCGTTTCTGTTCATCTGTCGTCTTCTTTTCTCTTCTTTCATATCATCTTATCTTATTTTTCTAGCTCTTTCTAACCCGCTTCCTCCATATGCAAACATCCACAAACGTTGACAACTATGGCAAAGTACACGGACATGATCATAGGCGCAAAATGAATTAATTAGTTGCTTCGAGAGAAAATATATTAAAAACACTGTGGTCAAGTCATAGTTAGTCACGGTTACCACTTAGTTACCACTCACTATAACAATATATTATTATAAAAAATAGTGTATTATTCTAGGAAAATAAGGAAATTGAAGTCAAATAAATATAATGGAGACATCATTCTGAAAGAATTGCTAATTAAATGAACTTATATTTATTTCATATAGACTCAACATTTGCTCTGAAGTTATAACTGTGTTATAACTTACGGTGTAGATAATCTATCAATTGTCAAGAAATAGAATCACTACAATCAGTAACTATTGTTTTAATTGATTGAAGGCATGTGTGTTTGGGGGGACAAGGGAGTTTGAGATCTGTAGGATTTTGAAGGAATATTTACAATCTGTATAATATATTTATGATAATAATGAAATTCCTTTAGAAACATTTTGTATTTTGTGGAATGTACAATATATTTTACGTACAATATAATATCTATTGTATTGTATTGTAAGTCTTGATTTGGTCAATATTAGTATTAATAGAACATAATATGATATAATATAGCTATAAATATACAATGATTGCTCAAAGTAGGCGGGGTTAACTATTGAAAGTGGTCTATTAGAATTAATAAATCGAATGTGATAAATAAACAAATGATATTTCCTCTTTCTTCACTTCTCGATCATCCCATCTATGCATACAGAAAGCTGTGAATATGAATGCTGGGACTGTTAAAATGTGCGGGTGTCAATTAGTATTCACGCGATAGAAGGCTTGAACCACCCGTGCGCTTGTGTTGTGGGGTACGGGAGACGGTCGAGCAGAAACTTCATCGCCTATGCGTACTGAAAATCTTCAACAGGCCGACCGGACTTGTAAAAGAAAGACCCATGGCCAGCGGGCGGCGGGGGGAAGTGTCTCAGCTAGCGAACTACGTCACGATAATGATGAAGCGGCAACCATGCCGGAGCAAGGAAGAAATCATATTTACTCGACATCAGCGCTCGTAGAGCTGGCTGCGACGAACTAATCGGACATGCTCTCTCTCTCTCGCACCATCGCTCTGTCTCACTCACTCTCTCTTTTCTCAAGCGCAGATATTTCCCCATAAGCGTTGGACCTCTATAAAAACTCCATTACTCTATGATACAGCTAAAGTCTGGATGCGGATGTCCGGCCTGTGTTTATCTAACGAAGGTGACAGAAATATGTTGGCACTGGTGTGCGTTGACATCTGTAGGTGAGCGGATAATGTATGAGGTGTGTGCGAAACAACTCGCGAGGTGACAACCGAGTGAAGCTGCTCCTCTGTGAGGGTAGATGCGAGTGTCTGTCACTTTCCTGTCACGGCAAATCGGTGATCATGTGAGCTCTCACGTGATTTTTCCCACATTCCACGATCCAGTGTCGAAACTCTACTCGATTGAACCGAATTACCAGAGTGGAATGCCTCGTTTTGGACTAGCGGGACACAGAATACAATACAGCTGTTTCGAATTCCCCCGGAGGTTCTGGTCTCAACAAATGATCAATCAATCATGATCGATCAATGATCTCAATCAACCTTGATCCAGAGAAGACTTGGGCCGTATCGTCGGTATCTTCCTCGTCAAAAATGAGGAAACTTCTGGGTTTTCTCGGTCGATTCTTGTGAAGTTTTTCCGGACATTGCAAACATCACTGTGTCGCTGAAGCGTCCGACGTGGAAGACTGTGCGCTCGAGTCGACGGAAGACTGTCGACTTTCCGTGCAGTCATCGCTATACGGTACTAACGGCATTGGCTCTCTCAGACCTCGTAAACTTTTCCAATGGCGAGACCGATGACAGTGGAGTGAGTATTTGAGTGGTATTCATTCGAAACGATGCTTTAGGTGCTCTCCGTCCAGTGGAGTTCATCAGCTGACATTTAACACAGATAAGAGGGACTACAACCGTTCAAGAATACAAGTGTCTGAGTCGTGTGGGCTGGAGACGAGTTCGGTTTGAACCTGGTAATTTTCCCCAACATGCTGTCGTGGATATTTGAAACAGAATCGACATCAAGCAGTAACGTCATCAGGTAGAGCGACTGAGCGACTGCAAGGTACAATCTCAGCGTACGAAAAACGTTTCGAGTCGCGCTCTAGAAGGGCTAGCATCGAAGACTCTGGACACTCCGTGGCGAGGGCCCTGTTGTTGATTGAATAGGTAAAATGGCAAATTCAGTTCATTCCAGGAATGAATCTGAGTGAAGTCTCGACGTTTTAAATACGTCAAGACAACAACGTCGATCTGGCGGCCAAGGTATACCTTTTTGCCCCCCGGTCGGCCGAGGTACATAGTGGATCAGCGCTACTCCCACATGACTCGTGTCCAGAAAGTTGGAGAGCAACATCGATGATCCAATAATAATTTCAAATGAAAATGTTTGCTAATAATCATAAATGACATTATACTCAATCTTCATTCAACAGTCTCATCGAAAACTATTCATTTCATTTTTTCAATCGAACATCATTGAAAATGTCGATTTAAATAATTAACGCAAATATTCAATGGATATTCATGTCAAAAATTTCCAATTAAATACCAAATGGAATATTTTTTTGTTCACACTCAATCAATTCCAATTGAGGTATGGGAATTATCATTGAATATTTACATTGAGAGTTATAGACGAAAATTTATGTCGTAAATTTTCTTTGAAAAACAATTTCAATGGATATTCCTATCAAGAATTTTTGATGTGAAATCTTGACGAAGATTCACAAAGAAATTCCTTGTCCATGAAGTTCTTTTCGAGAATTCTCAACGGTATTTTTAATGAGAATTTTTGTGAAAAAAAATCAATGAGATTTTGTTCTCAAAGATTTGTATTCTCAATTTTCATCTACCAGTTTCATCGAAATTCATCATCATTGAAAATTTCCATTTGAAATTGATGTGGTAGAATTTTCAATGGAAATTCTTGTCGAAAATTCCTAATATATATTCCTGTTGGAAATTTTCTATTGAAATGATCCTTGTGAATTCCGAATGAGAATTTTTGATGACAATGTTTATGAGAAATTCCCATCGAAAATTCGTATATCCATGGAAAATTCATTGATAAATCATAATAATTCATGAAAATCATGGAACATCATCAATGAAAATGTCTTTTCAAATTTTGTTGATAAATTCCAATGAAAATTTCTGTCAGAAATTTTCAATGGAAATATTATCTAGAAAAAAAAAATTATCGGTCATTTCCATCGAACAACATTCAAAATGACTATGAAAATTGTAGTTTGAAATGTTCAATGAAAATTCCTGTTATGAATTTACAGTGAAAATTTCCATCAATACCAGCTCATTGATCACAAAAAATTTTTCCATGAGGAAATATGGAAATATCCAATGATGATTTTTATTGGAAATTTTCAATACAAATTCTCCAAACAAATTCTCAAAAGACACTTTTCAACGAAATTTTCGACAAAAATTGAATCAGAAATTTTCGATGATGTTCAATTCAAGTTTCTCATGGAACTTTTCAATGAAAATTGAAAAAATCTAAAAAAAATCTCTAAAATTGAAAAGACATGTATGAAATCATTTTCTTCGGAACAGCTGGTCCGAATGACACGTCAATTCGATAATGTGTATCACTCCCGTGTTCATATTTGAGGAAAATTCGAATTTAATTCGAGAGATATCATTTTTCGATTTTTTCCAATCAGCCTAATCTCTTAGGGTGTTGAGAAATTCAGAGATGATGAAATAAATTCAGAAATGATACCCACAACCAAAAAAAAAAAAAAAGAAGAAGCTCGGTGAGAGTTGCATGGAAATCTCCGCAAACGCTAATCTAAAAAGTTTTATTTCACATTTTCCATCGAAAAGTGCGACCAGAATCTTCATCGAGATTCTTGGACACGAAAGTTCATTGCGGTTTCAACAGGAAGATTTATTTAGAATTTTGTTTGAGAATTCTCATCAGAAATTGTTATTGAAAATTCACGACAAATATTCTCATCCAAATCCACCGACAGAAATTAATATGAAAATTCCCAATGTGGATGTACTATGGTGAATTAAAATGATTATTTCAGAAAGAAAATGTCAACAATAATATACAACAGAAATTATCATCAGAAATTCCTTCAAAAATATGCATTGAATATTTTCAACAGGAATTTCAGTGGTCCTGTCCTGACAGTCGAGAATGGCCATCCCCTCAGAGGACACGGCAGTTGTGAGCTAGTGTGCGACTTGCCGAACCATCAAGCCGAATCGCCAGAAACAAGCAGGCCAGATGTACAGCCAGTTTGCAGACTGCCCATTGAAACGAACAAGAAACTGCTTCCATGTGGTAGTAGACAAATACCCCCATCATTCACATTTCTTTCCGATGCGTCAAGCATCCACCGACACTGTTGTGCCACCGATGATGAAAGTGTTTTTACGGCACTGCTTTCCTCGAAGTACATCGGGCGACAACAGGAGGCCGTTCGTGAGCGTACTATGGCACTTATGGCACTACTAAGGCACTTACTTCCACTAATCGACTATTGGCCAGACTGTCGAGTGGCACAATGCGACCGCGATCATGACTTCTGGAATCGACGCATCCATGAGATCCGTTTCGCCTTCACCTACCTCTCATCAACAGGGTACTTGCCAGCTTGCTAGGGTACTTGTTAGGTACGGGCCCTCTGACATCTGAACGAGGACAACACTGGTGGTAGGGAAGAGCACGGAACATACGAGACGCTTGAGTTGCAGATCTACGTTACAGAATTGAAACGGCGAGAGACTTCACTGCTCAGTGAATGAAGGAAATAAAAAACACAGCGAAGATCCATCACGACAAGGCACGCAAAGTCGCAACATTCCGAGTGGGCGACTCAGCACGTAATCAGTGATGACCGTCGAAATATCCCCGACATCCTAGCACCAAAGAGGACTGGGATATGAAACTGTGACTGGGAATATGTCGCACCATCGGAAGAAATGTGACTTGGTGGATCAAAGTCCAACCAAGTGGTGGACTTTGATTCAGTTCAACTGATTGAGCGAGCCAATGCGGACCAGTTGAAGAAGTTGAGGTCAGTCCGGGATGAGCCATATAAGTTACGACGACACGGGCTCCGAGGGTGCCCACATTCATCAAGCACATCCTGGATAGGAATAGTATGATGGTCAAGTTGTAGAATCCATGTCTCATGGCGCATGTTTACATATATTCAGAATTGAGTGATAATAGAGTGTATTGAGTAACAGAGTGTACCATTGTGTAGTCATCAGGGTTTGATAGGGGTGGGTAGTGGACTGTTGGTGGGTAGTGGAGTAGTGGAGTGGAGAGACTCGAGTGTGTGCAGTTGTAGATTCAATTCTGAGCTTTTCGAGGTGGTTAGGCACGTTGGATTGAAATAGTACCATTATTCGGGGTTAAGCATGAATTTTTCACCACACATTTTTACATGTTCACATATTTACATGTTTACATGGCGCATGTTTACATATATTCAGAATTGGGTGATAATAGAGTGTATTGAGTAACAGAGTGTACCATTGTGTAGTCATCAGGGTTTGATAGGGGTGGGTAGTGGACTGTTGGTGGGTAGTGGAGTAGTGGAGTGGAGAGACTCGAGTGTGTGCAGTTGTAGATTCAATTCTGAGCTTTTTGAGGTGGTTAGGCACGTTGGATTGAAATAGTACCATTATTCGGGGTTTAGCATGAATTTTTCACCACACATTTGAATAGTGATTTTAAAAAAAATTGCTCGGGGAGGCCTCGAAAAAGTTGTCCTGTTCAGGGGTGAGTGAGGGTTGAAATTTGGGGGCGAAAAAAATTGATCGATTTCTTGAGGGTAGTCTACGCAACTTAGAAAAAATAGTGTGTTGTCTATTCAGAAAAGCATCTTGGATGAAACTTTTCATGCGAATAAGATGATCGAGCGTGTTTCTATTTTTCCTAAAGCCAGATTGCACTGTGCAAAGGAGGTTCCGGTCTTCCAACATCCACATTAGTATGTTGTTGATCATCCTCTCCATCACCTTGCACAGGCAGCTAGTCAAGGAGATAGGTCTGTAAGAGGACGTACTCTTTTTATCTTTGTCTGGCTTGAGAATGGGAATCAAAATTGCATGTCTCCAAGTGTCGGGGAAAGTCCAAATTGAATTGAATGAGTTCAAAAGATGTTCTTTCGAAAGTAAAGATAGGTGTTTAATAATTTGGTCATGTATTTTATCACCTCCTGGCGTTGTGTCTTTCGAACGCATGATTGCGTTCTCTAATTCCCATACACTGAACGGTGAGTTGTACTCCTCATCGTTAGCAGAATAGAAGTCTAGCTTTCGTCTTTCAGCTCGACGCTTATGAGTTTGAAACTGTGCCGAATAATGTTGGGAGCTAGAGACCTCACAAAAATATTCTCCAAGGGCTTCCGCTATTTCCAAAGGTGATTAACCAAGTCTCCATTTATATTTAGGCCAGGAATAATTGTTGACTCATGTTTACCATCGATCTTTTTGATTCTACTCCATACTTTAGCAGGAGGAGCCAAAAAGATTTTTTAGATTGTTTGATAGTAAAACGAGCTTTCGCACGAAGTTGTTTGAAAGCCATCAAATTCAAATTTGTGGGATATTGTCTGAAAATTTTTATTGCTTTTCTCCTTTTTTTGATAGCCTCTTTGCATTCCACGTTCCACCATGGTACAGGAATGTGCCGTGGGTTAGTGGATGTTAGAGGTATATGCTCTGATGCTGCGTCTATGATAATATCAGTTACTTTTTGAACTCTCAATTCCGCATCATCGATGTGTTTTGTCTCCTCGAGATTAGCCAGATAAGTTAAATTAATCCAGTTTACTCGTTGCAAGTTTCATTGCGCACAACGGGAAACAGGTTGAGGTTTTGTAACCAGATCTATTATCAAAGGGAAGTGATCGCTTCCACACAGATCTGAATGGATTGAAAAGTTGAATAGAGGTGATATAGATGGTGTGCAAGCACATAAATCAATGGCCGAAAATTCACCGTTATATGCGTTGAATCTTGTTTTCCCACCATTGTTCAGAATGACTAAATTATTATCATTGAAAAACTCTTCGAAAAGACGTCCTCTATTGTTTCCGTCCGCCATTGTGTCACTTCACAGTTGGTTGTGGGCGTTAAAGTCACCTAAAAGGACATAGGGATGTGGAAGTTGTGACACAAGGTTTTGGATATTATGTTGCGTAACAGGTGCCCATTCTGGCAAATAAATGTTGCAGAAAGTTATTGGCTGTGGTAAAGTACACTTATTGCCACTGCCTGCAATGGTGTTATGAGTTGCAGTGGACTTGATTGAACGCTGTCTGAAACAGCTATAGCTACTCCACCACTTGCCTTATTGCCAGTCAAATCATCGAAGCGATGAAAAGTATAATTTCGTAATGTTGGTGTATCTGTTGATTTGAAATGTTTTTCTCGAAAAAAGAAACACATGTGCTCGAAAGTAGATACTAGAAGCTTTATCTCTTCTTTCTGTCTATTGTATCCATTACAATTCCATTGTAACATTGCCATTATGGAATAAGTATGAAATTGAATAAATAAGAGTATAAAAGAAGGGTAAAAAAGAGATATATATGTGTAATAAGTAAGTAATTAATCAATTCGTAATAACGTTAATTTTATGGCGTCCTGTCTCTTTTAGCCTTAGGATGTTTTTCACCTGCAACCATCCAATCACTCTCAGGTAAAGGTTTCTCCTTTAAATAAAACGTTTTTCCTTCAGGCTTATTCGGCACTGAAGTTTGAGACGAAAATATTATTTTTTTTTCCTATCAGGACTATCAGGAAGTTCGGAAACGTTCTTTGCTTTCGCGATATTCGTTGCTTTTGTTATGATTTTTGTATTTGATACTGAGGGTTTATTTGTGAAATCTGAATTGGTTGGAATCATTTTTAATAATAATGTAGTAAAAAGATCTATTGAGTTCTGCATCCTCTGCATGTTCTCATCCTGTAAATTTAATTTTTCAAGAAGCAATGAGTTTGTTTTCTTCAACTCTTCATTTTGTTGCTTGAGTAAAGCTAGCTCTGAGTTGTTGGGTGGGCTAGAAAGAGCAGCAGCAAAAGAGACATTCGGCGTTACTCTTGACATAGAATTATTACATCGCTTCCGAGCCTCTGTATAACTAATCCGCTCTTTTGACATACATTCTTGAATCAATTTCTCTCTTCTCCACACTGGACAATCCCTGGATGAGACTGAGTGTTTGCCCTTGCAATTCGCACAGGAGGCGCCGGATTTGCACGGCTCACCCCCGTGGGCCTCTACTCCGCAAACATCACATATTTTTTTGTCCTTACAATGTGCCATTGAATGGTTATATTTCTGGCAGTTAAAACATCTTCGAGGATTCTGTACTCCCTTACAACTAGTTTATGAAATCCAATACATACAGCAGATGGTATAATTTGAGTGGAAAATGTTAGAATGAGACTAGAGGATGGTTGAGGTTTCCCTGACTCGTTTGACATGATACGGTATACTTCCGTCACGCCTTGTTCAGCCAGTTCCTCTTTTATCTCGTCAACAGTGTTAATGATGAGGTCATAACAGCTGACAAATCCTTTTGAAAATTAAAATGTTTATGCAGATAACAATTAACTGGATAGAGGTCGATCATCTTGGTATTTGAAATTTTGGTGGTCTGCTCCTTGTCTGAAGTTTTAACAAGGAGAGTACCGTCTCTCAATTTGTTAATCTCAACAAAATCGGTCGAATTTATGATAGCTTGGATAACTTTTCGCAATTTAATAGTATTCACTTGCTCGAATGGTAGATTTAAGCCATCTTCACGTAGACGTTGTATGACAAGTTTTTGGTGGTGGTATAGTAAACACATCGTCTAGTGTTATTTTCTTATCAAATAGAGTACGGGGTCGTTTTCTAGAATTTCTAGTATTTGAAGGGAAGGGATTTTGACAATGGATGGGTTTCATGGAGTTGGGGACAACCAATCACAAGTACTTGACTTACAATATAGTAAGGGACTCAACTAACCCATGTTGGTACTACCACATAGGGCCTTGTAAACAACACCGGGTCCATTCCATGTTGTCAACATAAAACGGAGCCGGTGAATGATTTCCCATTCAACAAGTGGCGAACTGGAAAGTGCCAATTTTCATGTCCGGGCGCTCATAAACGCAATTGCTCTTTTCACAGAATAGTCAGAATGATATTGTCATACTAATCCTCCTACTAAGTTATTACAATCAACGCAACTTACTCACGAGCCCAAATACAAAAGTGATACAATATTAATCAGAGTCATATCCTGGTCATGGCTGGTGTTGTCAACAGTCGTGGGCGATTCAAGTTAGTGGAAGAAGTTGGCAAGAAGGAGAAAAATGAGATGGGGTAAAGAAAAGGAGGTAAAGATGAGGAAAGAAGTGAGAAGAATAAAACTAATGCGCAGCACTCCATTCACTAACTCCGGTCACCAGAAGGAACCCACTCGACCGACGGTCCGAACTTCGTCTAGACCCTCACCCCAGACCTTATCGCCATGGGTGACCCTGCTGGGAGCAAATAAACTGCTCCCGACGATAGCTCTGGAGATCATTGGGCCACGCAAGCCCCCACACCACGTCAAGGTGTTCGGATCCTCTGAGGGGGACGATAGGAATTCTGTGGTCACTTATTCCATATATAGCTTCAGTATTCATCCAAATCTCCTCTGGTCTAATTAGTACCACATCCAGTATATTTTTTTTCCCCGACTCGGACTCTCGCGTTCTTTCTTCCACAGCTTGTACGAATCCTTCATTCATTATATCATGAAGAACATTTTGTACCCTCTTCCTCCCATCTTCCTCATCTCCTCCTCCACCTGATTCCCATATTGTGTTCGGTAAGTTTATGTCTCCAACAATGATGAGCATTTCTTTCATTCTCATATCAGTTACTCTCTCCTCCAATCTCTCCTCTCTCCAAAGCCTCCTCTCCATTTGACCTGTAGACCGCTATTTGATCAAAAGATTTCTTCTCAACAGTTACTTTCATTCCCATCATCTCCGACCCTCCCTCCTTCCATAGTAATGTACCTTGTACTCCGGATTCAAACTCAATAATAATACCTCCTCCATGCTTATTTCTATCTCTACGGTGCAACACATAATCATCCACAGTATTTTCATTCTCTGTGTACCCATCACCAAGCCACGTTTCTACCGCAGCGCAGCGATGATACTTTCATTTCTTCAGCTCTTTGGCACAAGAGCGAACCTTAGCATTTTTTAAATTGTGTATTCCATGAGTCCATTCCGAAGTGGGGTAGCGGGTGAGGGGACTGGGAGAAGATAGAACACGTGTATCCGGTTTGATTTCACAGTGGAAGTCAATTCAATTTCATCACACTGATGAGAATTGGAATTATACGTTGAATTCGTTATCATGAAACCTTTGAAACAAATAGTTGCAAGATGAGTTTCGAGTGAAAATAACATTTTCGCTGATTGAAAATTTTGGCCACCCCACCGACCAAATTTGTGGTTTCTTTACTATTCAGGTGTATATGTATATTAGCAATATATTGCACTATATGATAAATTGTCGAGATATATCCAGTTTAACTGCATGCAGAGACTACCATAAAATAAGGCAAAATTATTTTTTTCTTACCCAAAATTTGAACTCCTCACTCTACCTAGAATAGCAAAGTATTTTTGCCATTTCAACATAATGAATTCATAACATTGACTGGAGGTATAAATGACCAAAAAAAAAAAAAAAACTTCGGGTCTTGTTCCATTTTCTAGAATTTTTGAAAATTTGGCAGACCGAAGTTCACACCTTAATTGATAATGATCGCGGAAAATTCAAATATTATTACATTTTCATATTCGGTGGAAGATTACATTCAAAACAAATGGTCGCAAGACAGGATTCGAGTGAAAATAAGAAAAGCAGATAAAAGGTCAAAGGTCGTCACAGTGGTTAACCCCGAGGTCAAATGACTGTTTTTCTGAATCAAATTATACGTTCATACTATTTGATGACATATTATGAATTTTTTATACTTTTCAGTTGCGCAGACTACCCTCAAGAAATCAATCAATATTTTCCAACCCCAAATTTCAACCCTTCTTCACCCCTAAACGGGACAAGTTTTTTCAGGCCTCTTCGAGCCATTTTCGTTTGATTTGCAATTTACATACGTGGTGAAAAATTCATGCTTCTATCACTAAGCCCCGAATAGTTAATCTAATGTTAGGTGAACATTAGGTGAACTGTGAACTGTGTATGTAGTATTTCTGTCATTCGTGTCAATTCAGGATGAACGTGTACAATTTATTGTTTATTCTTGTTATTCGTTCACTTCTTCCAAGTTGTTTGTTATGAAAAAACATTTCCATCAAATATCTTAATTAAGTGAGAAAATTCTCGAAAAATTCACGTAAAATTTTCCTGTATCAAATTGAAATCGTCAGCAACAATTATCAATACGAATCTTCAATGTGAATTTGAAAAGGGCAATTTTCAATCCAGATATCTAATGAATATTTTCGACTAGTATTTTCATGGATTTTTCGACGAAAATGTTGATTGAAAATTCTCGACACGAATTTGCATTGGAAATTTTACACAGAAATTCGTGTAAAAAAGTTTCAATGTTCTAAAGGAAAATTTCCAATTGGAAAATCTAATGAAAATTGTCAACAAACAGAAATAATCGACAAAAATCTCGATTGGAAATTTCTGACAGGAACTTGTCACAGAAAGTTCTCAATGATATGATTGTGATGTTTTCAAATTTTCATATCGAATTTTCGATAAAATTTTTCCATGGAAATTTCAAACAAAGATTTTCATTTAGGATGTTCGACAAGAGTTTTCGCGGAAATTTTCGACAGGAATTTTTATCGAAAATTTCCAACATGATTTTCATTTTCATTCAATGTAAGTAACGATAAAACAGTAAAATAGAAATTGAGGATGCAAATTCTTGAAAAATATGTCATTGTTGAACAATAATGTACTTAAAATTTTCCATTGAAAATTTTCGACCAAAGTTTTGATTGAAAATTCCCGAGAGAAAATTCCACGAAATTGTCGCATGAAAATTTTCTACTTTCGGCAAAAATTCATATCGCCAAACTTCAATGGAAATTCAAAAAAAGGAATCTCCATTGAAAACTTTCTAAAAAATTGTCAACAGAACATTTCGACCAAAACGTACATTTTGAATTCAAAATATCATAATAATCCCCAATGACATCTTCATTGAAATTTTTCACAAGAATTTTCATTGAAAATATTTGAAAAGAATTTTCATTACATATTGAAACATACATATTCACTGAATAAATTCCGACATGAATTTCCAGTGAAAATTTGCCACACAAATTATAGTCGAAGATTCCCCAAAATAGATTTTCATTGGAAGTTTGCATCAAAAATTCTCCATGATGTACAAAGAGAGTTTTCAATGGAAATCAGTAGTGGAAATTTCGAAAGAAGATGTCATCGATGATTATAAACAAAAATATTCATTATATAATCTCATTGAGAATTTTCGATGAAAATCGTGATCGAAAATTCGAATAGGGTGATAAATGACAAGAATGAACAGAAAATGGAACACTAATACTCTCAATTGACACAATATGTCACTCCAACACGATTCAGCAGTTCAGTCATCGCTATTTTGATTTTCTACACACTATACATGCTGATATCCATCGGTTTATGCTGATATCTAACATTCCTCAACTACCTAGATCTACGACTGGCGTTGACGCAAGTTATCACAATTATTCGCCCTCGGAGCTTGTGCCATGGTCACGTTGCAGGCCTATCCTGGAACAGGCTCGTAGTGCGAGAGCTGGTCCGCATCGGTAATCCGCCCAATCGGTCAACCAGAATCCGGTGACAAAGTCAAACTAATTGCACCCGATGGTGCGTCATATTGACGCTGGACACATGTGACATGGTACGCGCATGTTACATGGTCGCGCTGGACATCTTGGTCGCGCCACCCACTTGAAGTCGCTCACTTGGAAAACTGCGAAATTGAGTGCCTCGTGAATTCTTCCCTATTTCGATTTGGTAATGTCAGCGAACTCATGCCTCTGGAGTTTTCCGGTCCCTTTCCTACCTTGGGTGTTATCCTAGTTCAAATGCCAATAAGCACGTAGCTCGCAACCTTTCGTGAGGAAACCAAGCAAGAACCCTGTTGACACACACGTAGCCGACCAGGAGGAGGGGAAATTTTCATGCAATCTTGTGTCGACATGCAACAGTCACAGTGAGTTTGTCAGTGGGCCATGATTGTCTGTTCGAGCGTTAGGTCAGGCCAGTCTGGTCACATGGTCAATAGATACGGTTTGCCGCCTAATTATGCCAGAGTTCGCTCACGAACAGCTGGACGTTGTCGCCAGATATGCTCATCAGACGGGCAATCTGCGAACCGAGTGTCCATATACCCGCTGGTTTTTCACGATTTGGCTTGACAATTTGACAATTCACACTAAAGCGCACAGACCCCGATATTTTGGACCGCATCCTTATCCAGATTTGAGACCTTCGGATTCCTTTGGCGTTCGTAAGAACGCTTTCGTTTTGTTTCTCGTCCTACGAGATGATGGCAATGAGGACCAGACCAAGAAGAGTGCGATCATACAGTGCAATTGTTTTCTTGGAGATGCAGCATATAACGATGCACTATGCTCGATGTCAATTCGCTACAAGAATGAGGTGAGAGCCTTGTGATGATTCGAGCACCAGAACTACGCCGCTCATCTTGTTGAGCGAACACTTATTCTGTGGATGGCATATGGTACAATTGCAATATGGCGTATGTAACAGATTTCACAGTGAAAATTGCTGTAGGTGATGCCCAGTTGATGCGCGAGTGCTGATTGAAACACTGAAAGGCAATATCATCAATGCAAACATTCGGGACTTCACGCTTCTTCGCGTTGCATGAAATGCAATCTACATTTGCTATGCTCAGCCTGCGAAAGTGATGAAGCGTTGTTGTGAAAAGCGCGGAATACCTCTTGAGTAAAGCTTCCATTGGCCGCTGCACATTGAGGTTGAAGCGTTACCGTCGGAAAATAAATCGCTCTAAAATAACGATGAGCCAAGTAAATGAAGCCACTTCTGGCAATACAGCTATAGTCTGAATGCGGATGTCCGGCCTGTGATCATCTAACAGTGGTTTACAGAAATACGTTGACACTGGTGTGCGTTGACATCTGTAGGTGAGCGGATAATGTATGAGGTGTGTGCGAAACTACTTGCGAGGCGACCACCGAGTGAAGCTGCTCCTCTTTGAGGGTAGAGGCGAGTGTTGGTCACTTTCCTGTCACGGCAAATCGGTGATCATGTGAGCTCTCACGTGATTTTTCCTACATCACGATCCAGTGTCGAAACTCTACTCGATTGAACCGAATTATCAGAGTGGAATGCCTCGTTGTTCTCAGGACGTTTGTTCACATGAGAACAACCGTCCTAAGCTATTGGAGCTGACCAACATATGCCTCGAGCCTAGGGCAAGCTTTGAAGGCCCAGAGACGAAAGGCCCATGAAGGCCCATGATGGCAGAGACTATGTCACTGATTGAATTGATGAAACTGGGAAATACAATCCATTCCGGAACAATTCGAATCGGCTTACGTGTGTCCGCACGCTCATTACTCATGGCGTATACTGACGCCAATGATGTGGAAGTGTTCGCAAGAAACCACTTCGCAGCCTACCTAGCTATAGTAATGCTCCCTGGAAAGGCTTGTTGCCTTCGAATGGCGTTCGAATGGCGGTTTTCCGTGCACGGAATATCGCTGGGCTCTCACTGAATCCCCGATGCATCGAAAGATAGCCAGAAGACGTATATCATTTGCCACCGCGGCCTCTTCGCGTACTCACGTCTGACTTCCGTGCTCACGGCCAGAACGGCAACTTTCATGACTCTGGGAGACAATATACAACAAGACCTGATATATAAGTGCGCGATGCCGTTTTTGACGTCTTCGTGTTTTCGAACATAGCAGCGGAGCATGTTCGAGGCCTCCAGGCGGTGCTCTCTCGTTTCGGACCAGCGGGACACACAATACAATACAGCTGTCTCGAATCTCCTCCGAGTTTCTGGGCACATTATAAGTCTCAACAAATGATCAATCAATCATGATCGATCGATGATCTTGGGGCCACCCGGATGTGCAAAATCCATTTTTTTTATATTCTTTGAATAATTATTCTATATTATAGATCTAAGAGAGTGAGGATGAAAACCGGAAGTGAATGCGATAGATAGAAACTGCACAATTAATTATTCAGTCCGATGTTTACAAGTTATCACATCCCAAAAATGTGTTTAGTGTGCATACATTTTGTTTTCAAGAGTGATTGAATGGGTAGAGATGGCAAATTCAGTCCATTCCAGGAATGCAACTGAGTGACGTCTCTAGACGTTTGTAACACATCAAGACAACAATGTCGATCTAGCCGCCAAGGTTTACTTCAGATGAGATACTCTCTGCCCCCCGGTCGGCCGAGGTACATAGTGGACTAGCGCTACTCCCACATGACTCGTGTCCAGAAAGTTGGACAGCAACATTGATGGCCAATGATAATTTCAAATGGAAATTTTTGTTAATAATCATAAATGACAATTTACTCAATCTTCATTCAACAGTTTCATCGAAAACTATTCATTTCATTTTTTCAATCGAACATCATCGAAAAATTCCGATATAAATAATGAACGCGAATATTCAATGAAAAAAATACGAGATGAAAATTTTTGTCGTTGACACACAATCAATCCCAATTGAGAATATTCAATGATAATTTCCATTGAATATTCACATTGAAAGTTATAGACGAAAATTTATGTCGAAAATTTTCATTGAGAAATAATTTCAATGGATATGTGGGAGTTTCGGACGAGGTAATAAATGAACTCAGTGAATATGAGTAAAGTTGATGTATTTTATATACTTCTGGTCACAGTTAAAACATGCTTCTCAGAAATCTCGAGAAGAAGAACTTATTGAATAACACAACTGGTTGACAAGACAACCAGTCACAACAATACCTTTAAATGCACCGAACAAAGTATGCAGTGATTCAACATCACTGCATACTGGTATTGCATACTGCATATTGCAGTCCCCTACAGTACCCTCTCCCCAGTGTCCCGAAAATATGGAGGAACACGATAGTCTTGCAATCACGCTGGAATGATGACTGTGTCTGGGTCTGCGAGTATGTATGCAGGTTAAAGCCTGTCTATGGATACCACCACTTGTTTACCGTTGCGCACGATAGTGTAGAACTTGTCGTGACAAGCTGTGATAACATACGGTCCATCATATGGCTGCTGCAGAGGAGTACGGACTGCGTCGTGGCGCACAAAGACGTGCGAACATGACGCCAAGTCCTTGAAAAGGAAAACTGCGTGTTGCCCATGGTGAGAAGGTTGAGCTGGCCTTAGCTGCCTGAGGTGACGTCTGAGTCGATCGACATAATCGGATGTTGACTCTAGGGTAACCGTTGTCGGTGCAAGGTATTCGCCTGGAAGGCGAAGTGTCGTCCCATAAACAAGTTCGGCCGGCGTTGCTTTCAGGTCTTCTTTCCAGGCTGAACGGATGCCGAGCATGACCCACGGCAAAACCTCAGTCCACCTCTCGCTGTCGTGGCACATTATGGCAGCCTTGAGTTGTCGGTGAAAACGCTCGACCATTCCATTTGCTTGTGGGTGGTGGGCAGTTGTCCGGAGATGAGTCGTACCTGTCAGGTTATTGAGTGACCGGAAAAGACACGACTCGAACTGGCGTCCTTGGTCGCTAGTGATTCTGAGGGGAGCTCCAAACCGTGATATCCATCCTGTGACGAGGGCGGCAGCCACGGTTTCTGCCGTGATGTCTGATATTGGAATTGCCTCTGGCCACCGTGTAAAGCGATCCACACATGTCAGTAGGTAGCGAAATCCGTCTGCTATTGGTAGAGGTCCAACGAGGTCAATGTGTAAGTGCTCGAATCTAGCACCCGGTACGTCAAAGTGACCGACAGGCGATGTTACGTGACGTGTAATCTTGGAGCGTTGACATTTTATGCACGTTCTGGTCCATTCCTTGCAGTCCTTATTTATAGACGGCCATACGTAGCGCTTCGTGATTAGTTTGGTGGTTGCCTTAATGCCAGGATGTGACATATCATGCAAACTATCGAACACTTGACACCTCAAAGGAAATGGCACAAAAGGACGAAGTGTAGACTGAGATGTGTCACAGTAAATTTTGAGGTTGGAGTCGACCAACTTTTTACATTCTATTTGAAGAGACGTGTTTGATTGTCTGAAGGTCCGTAGTTCGATGTCATCTTGTTGTGCCCTTGCGATGTCGGCAAAGTTGACAGGAGCTGTTACTGCCTCGACCCTGGACAAGGCGTCGGCGACGACGTTGTCTTTGCCTGGAATATGACGTATATCGGTAGTATATTGCCCGATAAAGTCAAGGTGTCGAAACTGTCGTGGTGAGCATTTGTCTGGTCGTTGTCTGGAGGCAAATGTAAGTGATTTATGATCGGTGTAGACGGTAAAGGTTCTGGCTTCTACCATGTGCCGGAAGAAGTGAATGGCGTCGTATATGGCTAACAGTTCACGTTCGTACGCGCCGTAATTTCGTTGTGCTGTGTTAAGCTTTCAGGAGAAGAAAGCGAGTGGTTGCCATCCGCGGCATGTCCGCTGCTGTAGAGCGGCACCGACGCTGGTGTCCGAGGCGTCAGCAACAACTGCCAGCTCGGCGTCGATGTCTGGATGCGCGAGAAGGGTGGCGTTCGCAAGACTCTTTTGCATGTGTCAAACGAAAACCGGAGTTCCGGCGTCCAACCGACAGGAGTTTTACCTGAGGTGTCGGTACCGGCGAGGAGGTCGTTGAGAGGAGCCTGAAGTTGGGCAGCGGATGGAAGAAAACGACGGTAAAACTTAATCATTCCGAGAAACTGCCGTAGTTGCTTGATATTGCCGGGTGGCGGAAAGGAAAGTATGGCGTAGACTTTCTCCTGAAGAGGTCGGGTACCAGATGCGTTGACTGTGTATCCAAGAAAATTCACTTCGGAGGCGCCGAATACGCACTTGGAGGAGTTGACCACGACGCCGTACTCCGAAAGCTTCGTAAAAAGGAGTCGGAGGTGTTCCTCGTGCTGTTGCGGATCACAGGAGATATCATCGATGTGTCTAAGATGTCATCGATATATGCATAGCAGAAATCTAGGTCCCGAAGTACTTCGTCAATAAACCTCTGAAACGTCTGCGCCGCGTTCCGTAGTCCGAAACTCATAAAAGGAAACTCGAATAGTCCAAAAGGTGTAGTAATTGCTGTCTCATGGATGTCTTCGGAAGCGACGGGAATTTGATTGTAGGCGCGTACTAAATCGATAGTGGAAAAGATAGACTTGCCTGAAAGGTTCTGTGCAAAATCCTGGATGTGCGGAACAGGATAGCGATCCGGAATAGTCCGAGCGTTCAGAGGACGGTAATCTCCACATGGCCGCCATTGGCCGTTCTTTTTCGGGACTAGGTGGAGAGCGGAGGACCAGCTGCTAGATGATCGTCGAGCAACGCCTGCCTCCAGCATAGTGTTAAACTCTCGTTTAGCAATATCGAGTCGATCGGGTGCTGAACGCCTGGGCTTGCACGACGCTGGTTGTCCCGGCGTCGTGTTGATGTGATGAGCTGTCTGATGTTTCGGCTCACGAGGCATACCACTTGAGCGTGTGACGTCCGGAAAAGTGGTAAGTAGCTTGTGAAAGTGCGACTGAGATATGCTGCTTTCTCGTGATATTACCTTGACTTGCCCAAGAGTGCTGTTGGAGAGCTGCCCCGGAACTGCCAATGTAGTGACGCCATCAATAAGTTGCCGTTGACGGACGTCGACGAGTAAACCGTAATGTGAAAGAAAATCCACTCCGATTATTGGTTGAGCAACATCAGCGATGACGAAACGCCACTCAAAAACTCGGCGTAAACCTAGATCTAATGACAAGTTAATTGGTCCATACGTATGAATGGGAGACTCATTTGCAGCAAAAAGTACATAAGTAGTCTTACTGGGGCGGCCTTGTACTTTGTTTCGAGGATACACACATAAGTCTGAACCGGTGTCGATAAGGAATCTCGTCTTTGTTTGATGGTCCGTTACAAACAGGCGATTTGCTGTCGGGCCATAGTCAGCTGCCATTACTGACCGCCCCGGTCTTTTCCCGATTGGTGCCACACAACGACGGGCAAAATCACCGAACTTGGCATGGTACCAACATAATTCATTCACCACGTTCTCCGTCTTTATCGGAGATATTTTTTTTCTATGTGAAAGTGATCGCTGCCTGTCTCCGCGTGTGCGATTGGCGCTGAGCACCGCGACGCTTGCGGTCAATGAAGCAAGCTGTTGTGTAAGGTCACTCACCCGGGCGACGGTCTCAACCGCAGCTACTCGTGGTCCTGGTGAATTGTCGTGTATCTTGTTAGCTGTTTCTGCAAGGGCACCGAGTTCGACGATTGATGACGCGGCCAAGATATCCTGCATCCTTAACGGTAGGCGGCCTAACCACAATGTGCGGAGCAGCTCGTCGGGTATCCATGGTTCGCCAAGTCCACGAAGATAACGTAAAAACTGCGACGGTGTACGATCTCCCAGTTCCTCTCGTTCGAGCAGTTGTCTCATGCGTGAGCGTTGCGTTATAGATAGACGTGTGATGAGTGCCTTCTTTATTGAAGCATATTTGTCCGAATCAGGTGGAGTAAGAATTATGTCCTCCACTTCTGACGCGTATTTATTATCTAGCTGGGCTAGCACATAGTAAAACTTGGTTGAGTCCTGTACTATCCCGGCTATAGTGAATTGAGCCTCTAATTGTGCAAACCATAACGCCGGTTTCTCAGGCCAAAAGGGTGGAGCGCGTATGCTCACTCGGTTGACACCAGGCCTATTAGTATCATCGTTGGACATGACTGATGATGAAGACACAAGTTACGTTCGATGTTTAAATAGTTGAAATGTCACTGTATGACTTGATTAGCTTGATACTTCACTCACCTTCACACAGGAGAGGAACCTCAAATAAACTGAGAATACGCAGTTTACGCTGAATTTGAATATTAATAAATGTGATCGTAAGATGATCACGTCGGGGTCACCACTGTGGGAGTTTCGGACGAGGTAATAAATGAACTCAGTGAATATAAGTAAAGTTGATGTATTTTATATACTTCTGGTTACAGTTAAAACATGCTTCTCAGAAATCTCGAGAAGAAGAACTTATTGAATAACACAACTGGTTGACAAGACAACCAGCCACAACAATACCTTTAAATGCACCGAACACAGTATGCAGTGATTCAACATCACTGCATACTGGTATTGCATACTGCATATTGCAGTCCCCTACAGATATTTCTATCAAGAATTTTCTATGTGAAATCTTGTCGGAAATTCACAAAGAAATTTCTTGTCCATGAAGTTCTTGTCGAAAATTCTCAACGGTAATTTCAAATGAGAATTTTTGTAAAAAATCATCAATGAGATTTTGTTCTCAAAGATTTGTATTCTCAATTTTCATTAACCAGTTTCATCGAAATTCATCATAATTTAAAATTTCCATTCAAAATTTATGTCGTTGAATTTTCAATGGAAATTCTAGTCGAAGATTCCCAATAAAAATTCCTGTTGACAATTTTCAATTGAAATGTTCTTTGTGAATTTCGAATGAAAATTTTTGATGAGAATGTTTATGGGAAATTTCCATTGAAAATTCATATATATATGAAAAATTCATGAATAATTCATGATAATTCATGAAAATCATAGAACATCATCAATAAAAATGTCTTTTTGCATTTTGTTAATAAATTTCAGTGGAAATTTCTGTCAGAAATTTTCGATGGAAATATTATTCAGAAAAAAAAATTATCGGATATTTTCCAATGAAACATTCAACATGAAACAACAACATTCAAAATGACTATGAAAATCAAGGTCTGAAATGTTCGATGTAAATTCCTGTCATGAATGTACAATGGAAATTTTCTATCAATACCACCTCATTGATCACAAAAAATTTCTCCATAAAGAAATATGGAAATATCCAATGATGATTTTTAATGGAAATTTTCAATACAAATTTTCCAAACAAATTCTCAAAGGAAACTTTTCAGCGAAAATTTGAATCAAATCGGAGAGATTTCATTTTTCACTTTTTTCCGCCCAGCCCAATCTCTTAGGGTGTTCAGAAATTTAGAGATGATGAAATAAATTCAGAAATGATGCCCAAAAACAAAAAAAAAACACACACAGAAGAAGCTCGGTGAGAGTTGCATGGAAATCTTCGCAAACGCTCATCTAAAAAGTTTTATTTCACATTTTCCACCAAAACTTTCGACCAGAATCTTCATCGAGATTCTTGGACAAGAATGTTCGATGCGGATTTCCAACAGGAAGATTCATTTAGAATTTCCGTTGAGAATTTTCTTCGAGAATTCTCGCCAGAAATTTTGATTGAAAATTCTCGACAAATTTTCCCATCCAAATTTTTCGACAGAAATTACCGTTGAAAATTCCCAATGTGGATGTTCAATGGTGAATTACAATGATTATTTTCGGAAGAAATCGTCAACAATAATATACAACAGAAATCATCATCAGAAATTCCTACAAAAATATCCATTGAATATTTTCAACAGGAATTTCCATTGAAAATCTTTGACAAACACTTAACTGAAAATTCGTGAGAAGAATATTCATTGGAAATGTTCGACAAGAATTTTCATAAAAGTTTTGACAAAAATTATACTCAAATATTTTCTGTGTTCTCAATTGAAATTTTCAATTTTCAATGAATATTTTCGATGAAAAACCGGTCCAAGGAATCTTTTTCTGCCACGGAAATTTGGTTGGGGCTTGGGGTAACACTCACACATTCGTACGAGTGTTGAAGGCCCGATAGTCGACCGCTATTCCATGGTCACTAGACTTAAGGGACCATTACTGGAGCTGATGGTCAGTTGCTTCGCGAGTGCTGAATGATACCTTGACGTAGAAGATCATCAAAGAGACCAATCAGGGCCCAAAGCTTCTTCTCGTTAACCGTACGGAATTTACAATTTGTACAATTCACATTTACAATCTAGAATCTACATTCTCCTGTCAAAAATATTTGAAGACTATTTTTTTTTGAGAAATTTCATTGAAAGTTTCAATTTTCATTAAAATTTCCCGAAAATTTTGTTTGTTGAAAATTTTCAATGGAAATTCTTTGTCAAGAATTATCATGAAAAATAATTGTCATGAATTTCCAATGAAAATTTTTGTCGAAAATTATTAATTAAAATTCCTGTTAAAAATTCGCAATAAGAATTTTTGTTGAGATATTTCAATGAAAAATTTCCATTGAAAACTCACGACATGAAAATGATCCAGTCAACAATGATTGATGAAAATTATTGTGGTTGGTCAATTTTAGTCAAGTTTTGTCGAGTATGGTCAAGTTTAGTCCAGTTCAGTCATGTGTAATCAAGATTAGTCAAGCTTATTCATTTTTAGTTATTTCTAGACTTGTCAAATTTAGTCAAGTGGAGTCAAATTTTCATCAAAAAATTTCATGGATGTTCAGTGAAAGTTTCCGATGCATCTGTTGATGGAAAATTTTGAATACATTTTGTAGAAAAAATTTAACCTCAGGTCTCCTAAACCCCAGTATCCTGAGTTCCGGTCTCCTGAGCCCCGGTCTCCTGGACCCCGGTATCCTGAGCCCCGGTCTCCTGAGCCCCGGTCTTCTGAGCCCAAGTCTCCTGGACTCCAGTATTCTGTACACCAGTCTCCTGAGCCCTGGGCTTCCCTGGACCCCTATTCTGTAACTTCAAGCAGTATCGAAGTTGGCCCGTCTCATCTCGATTGTGAGACGGTTTCATCTCACATAAGGGGAGGAGCCAGTTTTGACGCGATTCGATAACTCTCTGTGAGATGGCAATTATGGGTTTCGTTCCGTGTCGGGAACTTTCGGCGCTTGAACAGGTTTTCGGAATATTTTCAATGCATCAAGCAAAAATGACCAATCAGAAACGTGGAATCATTTTCACACGGCGGTGAATATACGAGGCGGTGGGTGAATATATCCTAACTTACAAATATTGTTGTTCAATTATTCCCGTGGCCTAGGCCAAGGCATAATAATAATAATAATGATTTTTGTTCAAATAAATGAATGATGAATAAAGAAATGTATGAATGAATGGATATATATATATATATATATGTATTTATATATATATATATATATATATATATATATATATATATATATATATATATATATATATATATATATATATATATATATATAAAGGTCCATGTAAACGAGCGAGTAAATAAATGAATAAATGATCATGAAGTCAGATCTTTTAATAATATGGTGTAGATTCAGGGTTGTGACAGGCCTATACTCTACCTAGGCTTTATTTGAAACCCAACTGAATAGGTATATACAAAACAATTAGCACTGTGTGGTCATATATGCCTACAACAATGCTTTTTTGTTACCTTTCTTGGTGAGTAATTGAGTTAAACTTCGGGCTAACGTACCTTTGGTAGTTAGTATTGATACGACTGTAAAGTTTACAAGCTGCCTAGGCCTACGAAGTGGTTTATACTATTCTCGCACTTACTATTTTGATACAATATATTACTTATACAATAGTACACAAACTAATTAACTAATATAAGATTTGAAAACTTTTATTATCCAAGTATTCGTACTTATATGTCACTATAACCCCATATTGTCCACACAACTCGACTAAATTCCCGTCTCACAGTCGATCTCACGAGAGCGCTCGACCGTGAGACGGTCTCACGTCAAATCGAGATGAGACGGACATCTCACGCGCGTAGAAAGTTACCGAATAGCGATTGGAGATCTCATGTCGATTCACAGTGAGACGGTCTCATCTCACCACGCTGTAAGTTACAGAATAGGGCTCCTGGTCCCCTAGCCCCGGTCTCCTGAGCCCCGTCTCCTGAGCCCGGTCTCTCGAGCTTCAGTCTTCTGGACCCCAGTATCCTCAGCCACAGTCTCCTGAGCCCCAGTCTTCTGAGCCCCGGTCTCCTGAGCCCCGGTCTCCTGGACCCCGGTCTCCTGGACCCCAGTATTCCTAAGAAGAAAAAAAAAAGAAAATAATAAAAGCATGAGATTATCGAGAAATATGTGTATTTTCAGAGAAGTGAAACATGTTTTTAATTGTTGCTAACGACACCATCAACTGATATGATGGGTTATATACGAGTTCTTTTCTGAGTTTTGTCATCAACACTTTGTGAGATGATATTTTGATGAAAATTACGAGACTTTCATGTTCATGTTCATGAACCTGAATTTCCTGACTTTACCAACTAAACTTGGGACTTTGGTACGGAGAAAGATTGTTTGGGCCACTTTTGAGAAAAACCAGTTCGAAATTAGAAAGAACATAATAATCAAAAACATAAGGGATCAGGAGACCGGTGCTCACTAGGCCAGTTCTCAGGGGACCGGGGCTCAGGAGACCGGGGCACAGAGTACTGGGGCTCATGAAACCGGGTCTCAGGAGACCTGGGCTCAGTATACTGGGGTCCAGGAGACCGGGGCTCAGGAGACCATTGTTCAGAAGACCGGGGCTCAGGATACTGGGGCTCAGGATACTGGGGCTCAGGATACTGGGGCTCAGGAGACCGGGGCTCACGATACTGGGGTTCAGGGGACCAGTGCTCAGGAGACCGGGCCTCAGGATACTGGGGTCGAGGAGACCGGGGCTCAGGAGACCGGGGCTCAGAAAACCGGGGTCCAGGAAACCGGGGTCAGGATACTGGGGCTCATGAGACCGGGGCTCACGAAACAGGAGCTCAGGAAACCGGGGCTCAGGAGACCGGGGCTCAGAAAACCGGGGTCAAGGAAACCAGGGCTCAGGATACTGGGGCTCATGAGACCGTGGCTCAGGAAACCTGGGCTCAGGAGACCGGGGCTCAGGATACTGGGGCTCAGGAGACCGGGGCTCAGGATACTGGGGCTCAGGAGACCGGGGCTCAGGATACTGGGGCTCAGGAGACCGGGGCTCAGGAGACCGGGACTCGATTCCCGCCATTGTCCGCCCTTCCAAGCAGAAGGGACGCAGCCTCATGTCGCCTATATCCGCCGTTCCGTGTGACTGCAAGGAGTGCGTCCTAGAACATATACTGTGGTCCACAACTATACTCGCTACTTGTATCATGGCAGACTAACGATGACCGAGAGCTGGGCACATCTTATTCGTTGGCTCTTGTCTCTCGATAATCTCGATAAGTGTGATATTGGAACAATTATGAGATTCCTTGCGGAGAATGTGCGCAGGCGTACGTCGGGGAGACTGACAGAATCTCGATACGGAAATCAGAGCACGAACGAGATGTTAAGTGGGCAATGGTCACAACGTCACTGGCCCAACACAAAGGAGAATATGGCCACGCTATAGATGTTGAAGGGACGAGAGTACTGGACATCCAAGATAGATGCCTACAGAGGAATCCCTCCGGCATGGGAACCAGTTCTGACAAAGTACATGGTGAAAAGCAAAAATCCATCTGGAGAAGCAAATATCGTGCTCGTTTCTCAGTTCCAAGGTGAGATAAGAAGGAGAAGTTGAACAAATGTCAGCTCCTCTGACAAGAAGTGAAACTGCGGGGAAGAAAGCTTCGTCGAAATTTATTCAATTCATGCATTTTTGTTGATAAAAAACACAAGATATAAATGATAATGAGGGATGATGACTAAAAATATCAAAATTTAATAACGTAACCAGGCTTTATGACACACACACAAACTTGGTTTGACTGAAATCAATAATAAGCCCATATGTCGGATGATAATTTGATAATAGAGAGATCACGAGAACCTATAATAACCTAATCCATTCAATCTAATAACTTTACTAAAACCTTTTGTAAGCTATATAGCTTTTTGTTGAAGGATTACATATAAAAAGAGGTATATAAACCTTGGTTTCCAAATAATTATACCAGTGCCTTCTTCATATCCATCAAAGATTTTGAACGTTTTAATTCATTGGTGACACTTGTTGCTCACATTTAAAAGTTTCTTAATTGCTTTCTTAATTGCTTTTATTGATGTGTGAAAAAGTACATTAAAAATGCGTTTTCTTCGTTGTTTCACATCCGATTGTTCCATAAATCGCTTAAAATAGGTATGATAGATCTTTCCACATCCAGTATAAATTTGAGAGCTTTAAAAAAAAAAATCCAAGTATTTCTCCCCTGGCCTATTCTTATGGGGAATTTTTATACTTTCCAATTTTTTTTCCGGAAAAACCGTTTGACCGATTTTTCTGAAAAACAATCCCAACCTATTCTGGTATAACATCAATTTGTAAAAAAAGTTCCGAGTTGATTGAAACTTTTTCCTGACCTGTATGCCGCGTAAAAAATTACACACAAAAAAACAAAAAAAGAAAAAAAAAAAACAACATAAAAACCAAGCCCAAATTTTTTCGGTATATGGAATGAAAATCTTCGCTACGCTCATCTAACTAGGAAAACGCCTTATATGCGTTGTGAGATGAGCTAAGAAGTATGAAAATGTAGAATTAAGAACATTTGGTCAGCTCAATGTACATTTACATGCCATGGATCACTTCAAAAGTTAAAAAACCGCGGCTGCCTAATGGAATATGGACCTTGGTTTCCAAACAATTATACCAGTGCCTTCTTCATATCCATCACAGATTTTAAACGTTTTAATTTATTGGTGACACTTGTTGCTCACATTCAATAGTTTCTTAATTGCTTTTATTGATGTGTAAAAAAGTACATTAAAAATACGTTCTCTTCGTTATATCACATCCGATTGTCTCACAAATCGCTTAAAATATGTATGATAGATTTTTCCACATTCAGTGTGAATTTGAGAGCTTTTGGAAAATTTTGGTCTCCTAAGTATTTCTCCCTGGCCTATTCTTATGGGGAAATTCCATACTTCCCAAAATTTTTCCGGAGACACCGTTTGACCGATTTTTCTGAAAAACACTCTCAACCTATTCTGGTATAACACCGATTCGGGAAAAAAGTTTCAAGTTGATTGAAACTTTTTCCTGACCTGTATGCCGCGTACAAAATTACACAAATAAATAAATAAAAAAAAAAACATAAAATCCAAGCAAATTTTTCGGTATATGGAATGAAAATCTTCGCTACGCTCATCAAATTACAATGCACACTCGATCCTATTTACGACAACTCCAAGCACAGACTACAGAAGCTTCTGTAGTCTGTGCTCCAAGCTTCATGCAACTTGACGCATGCATGTTTACTATACTTAATAGACTAAGTTAGTGTAGATATACATTATGTATAGGCCTAAGAGAATGTTTTCAACAGTGAGATACATACTATAGGTCTACCTCAATATATCAGAAATGATTTCCTTTCCATGAAAATTGCCTTCAATAGGCCTACCAGCGTAACTAAATTTGAAAATTCAGTGACACATTCTCAGCTATATAATCACAATTTTATGATTGATCTGTCAATAGACTTCGCGTAATAGTTGATGTGTATTGAACAATTAAAATTAAACTATATAAATGTCGAACGACGATTTGTACATTCTTGATACAGAACTTCGTTCTTCGTCGATATTCTCCCGCTCATATTGGGAATATGAGGACGCACGAAGACGACCAAGAGTCCCGAACACTGATCAGAGGTCCCGAATCAGTTTCGCCATTCAGAATGGTTGAAAACATACACGGTATTCAAATTCAAATAACGTCGTAAATCATAATTGTGTTGGTAAATTTTAACAAGTTTGATACGTGTCTCCTCAAGAGATCATTAATAGCAATTAATGATAATAGTAATATTGTACAATGTACGCTGTTGTAGAATGTAGATTGGGTCAAATTAAAAGGATGATATGAAATATTACAGTACACTTCGGTATTCGCGAAATGAGAATCTAGATTCTGGTTCATATTGGAATAATTTAGGTGCATATGGTTTATATAGATGGAACTGAATATGAGGGGACATCGTTATTTTTAGTACGATGTTGCGAAGGGTAACATTTAGACGGCTCTCTTGCCAATTGAAGTTTATTTAAATTTCCGCTTTCAACTATTAACCAAAATGAATTTAAACCGTTTTGATTTGCCATTTCTAGAGAATGTCAACTTGGCCCCCCATCTTTAAAAAGATTTGAATCTTTTATGAGGTTATTGGAATGTACTCATTCATTTCAAAAGTCTTAGTGATTGAGCCACTTGGTCGATTGATTATCCTACTGCACTGTCATTCAGGAGACCGGGGTCCGATTCCCGCCATGGTTGAACATCCTGACAAGTGACAGCTAGAGTCAATTCTGGGATGGTTCCTTAACAATAGACCACGACCGACTTCTTCTCACTATTCAAAAACACATTAAAATAACATTTCGTAACATTTTAAATATTCAATATGTTATCATTTTTAGGGCTAGAATAGAATGAATTGTTAACTTGGAAAAAACATAGCGATGTGATGTTTTAAAAATATGTTAGCTCTTATCCCGTATCAGAAGTATTTTACAAGGACTCACGAGCCATTTTTCTAATTATTCATTATTCTCACTTTGCCATGCATAGGCCTATATATCTTTATACACAATTCTATGTTTCGGAAAATGAATATCCAATTCACGATATCGATGCCGAACGTAGCCAAAACATTTAAATAAATATTAGAAGTAATAAAGTGCAATCCATCTATTACTAAAACCAGGCCTATACATTCACTTCCTTGATATATTACCGTACCGTTCTTAACAGATTCATTTGAATTAGGTCTTATAAGACTACGTTTCACGGAAAAAAAAAATGAAAAAAAAAAAAAAATCATTTTTATTTCCACTCGATAACACATGAACAGAACTGATCCATGTCGCAATGTTACAAAATGTCTTATAACAATGATTTTGTATCAAGTTTCGATGTTATTAAAAAAAAAATATATATATAAAGCTACCTAATAGATGAATGTTACTATAACTTATTCTAGTGTGAGAGAGTTTCTACAGGAATAAGTAAATTGATTGTATTCATTACCTAATTCTGTGTAGGTAAAATAAATGATGGTTCAAAACGAAATCTGTTTGCTTATAACATGTTACCAATATTAACTGTTCTCTACACCTCCACTATGTATTGTATAACGTGTACATAGGTTATTTATACACTTATTCGAACTAGGTCCAGACACTTTTAGATGCCAAGACCCTTCAATCGATACTCATTCTCTTACGAGTGGATTTGAAACTCTGTTACAGTGATAGGACGAGTAGAAATCAAACTTGCTTCGGTGTGAAATTCTAAAACATCCTGTAAGTATGCAACCAAAATAACGCCGATGTTACATAAGATGCCTAACACATCCACGGCGCAACCTAACGGGTGTTTAATGTACTACTTACTATATCGAGGGTCACAAAATCAAAGCTCAGGAAAACCTCCCCACAAAAACCGTTTCGAGGTACACTAACTCAAAGTAAAGTTTCCACACATCAAGGGACAGTATATTAAGGGACACAAAAATGATCTCGAATATGGGTAAAAAGTGAATTTTGATGGACAGAAAATCAAATGTCACTATCCACAAACGGCAAAGTATACAGTTTATCAAGTTTAATCAGTTTATCAGTTTATCAGCCATTTTCAAAAGATTTTCAATGGTCTCAGACCAAGAAGATGCAGAACCACTTCAAATATTAGAACAATTTGTCGTTATCGTGTATGACCGTACAAGTATCTTTCTTACTGTGGACGAGTGCCGGAAAGAGCTGTTCACCCAAAAAAGGAAATCTGTGGACGCCTTGTCACCAACTAAAGATGCTTTACGCCTACATATGAGAGCAACACTTCAACAAGCTGGGCACATTTGGGGCTCATCTTTCATTTCTCCACCAACCATTCCTGACCCTAGTTCTTGGGGATGGAAAAAAGAATCAGGAAACAGGGTGCCACAATTGACGTCACCTTCCGACGCAAAGACATCATGTGACGAAGTCTTAGTGTGCAAGTGCATAAATGATTGTATCAGAAACACTTGTTCATGCCTCATCAGTGGACAACACTGCTGTGCATCATGCAAATGCAGAGGACAGTGCAGTTCTCAAATGTAATATCAAACATTAATTATATTCCAACATTTTTGTTACGTATTGCTACTTCAATATTTACTCGAAACGAACGTATTAACAAAGTAATTGGAAAAAGGTCATGAATGTGTCCCATATGTGGCGCTAGAAGTCGTATTATTTTACATTATTATTTTATTATTATGATCATGTTTTGCTTACTTTTGGTAATTGCGAGTATTTCAGATGAATACTCATGGTCATTAATATAAAAAAGTCTGCTAGGTCAAAGGTCACACCTAAGATGTGTCAAGGTCATCTAAAACAACTTCACATATTATATGTGTGTTCTACTGATTATTTCCAATCAATCGAGTGGTCACACGCCCATTTAAGACAAATGAAGCAAAAAATGTCAAAATTAGGTCATAGGTCAATTAGTTGTGCCCCTATTATGCAAATTATGGAATTTTAGGTGAAATAATGCAAATATAGTTCAAAAGTGATGGATACAGTATTTATTTATTTTCGAAATCGGAATACATCCAATGTAAATAAATTGCAACCCCTCGAAAGCGTTCCACCCCCGCCGACGCCGAAGGGGTGGGAAATTTTCAGGCCTCCTTTTCTTTTTAGAATCAGCATATTTTAGCAGTATTTCCACCAATTTTCATGCTTTTATCACTTAACCCCGAACACTTTGTCTTATCCACCTAGCTTTTATTCGATGAGCGTTAGCGAAGAGTTTCCATCCCACTCTTAGTCTGTCTGTGTGTATTTTTTTTCTATTGTTTGTTTGTGCGCACTGCACAGGTCGCAGGGTTTGACCGATTGACATGGAACTTTTTTTATACGCAAACTTATCCAACTTAGAACTGTATAGTTTTGGGGTCAAATCGGTTGGACCATTTTTGAGAAACATTATTTAAAGTTTCTGAAAACCCCATAAGATTAGGCTGGGCGGAAAAATTTGAAAAATAAAATCTCTCCAATATAATCCAAATTTTTCTCAAATGTGAATACGGAAATAATACAAATTAATAAAAATTCACGTGTAATTCGGACCAGCCGTTTCGAAGGAAATAATTTAATACATGTTTTTTATACATGTTTCTAAAAGATAGAAATATTAGTGGAAGAATATTGCATTGTTAAATTCACGGCTTCCTAGATCCATTGGCATCGGATAAAGTTCATTTTATATGATCAAGGTGTGTAGAGTTTCGCTCATCTTACAACGCACATCCCGCGTTGTTGATCAAACAAAGGTTTTATTAATTTCAGAAATTAACAAATAAAATACCTAACGTTTCGGTATGTTCTCACATATCCTGGTCACAGGCACAAAATGAACTTCTAAGAAAATTCGGTACTAATGCCAAAACAATACTTAGAATAGAAAAAGTAAATAATAACAATTTATAATACAAATCCTGATCCAACAAGCCGTTAAAAAATCCGCTCCAATGAGCCAATAAAAAACCAGAACATTCTACCTATTAAATAACAAAAACTTTATATAAAAAATCTTGAAAATTAATCTATAGGCCCCTATCTATATGTGTAGCCCATATTATATATCTGTACTGTTTTTGGCATGAATATCGAAAATTCTGGTCTAGATATTCCTAAGAAGAAGAAGAAAAAGAGAAAAAGAAAAAAAAATGCATGAATAAAGTGAAAATAGAAATTGATTGTGATTTAGTTGCTGCCAATCATCAGCATTTTGACGAAGCTTTCTTCCCCGCAGTTTTACTTCTTGTCTGGGGAGCTGACATCAGTTCAACTTGTATCACTCTCTTCCTTTTGCCTCTCCTTGGAACTGAGGAACGAGCACGATATTTGCTTCTCCAGATGGATTTTTGCTTTTCACCATGTACTTTGTCAGAACTGGTTCCCATGCCGGAGGGATTCCTCTGCAGGCATCTATCTTGGATGTCCAGTACTCTCGTCCCTTCAACATCTATAGCGTGGCCATATTCTCCTTTGTGTTGGGCCAGTGACGTTGTGACCATTGCCCACTTAACATCTCGTTCGTGCTCTGATTTCCGTATCGAGATTCTGTCAGTCTCCCCGACGTACGCCTGCGCACATTCTCCGCAAGGAATCTCATAATTGTTCCAATATCACACTTATCGAGATTATCGAGAGACAAGTGCCAACGAATGAGATGTGCCCAGCTCTCGGTCATCGTTAGTCTGCCATGATACAAGTAGCGAGTATAGTTGTGGACCACAGTATATGTTCTAGGACGCACTCCTTGCAGTCACACGGAACGGCGGATATAGGCGACATGAGGCTGCGTCCCTTCTGCTTGGAAGGGCGGACAATGGCGGGAATCGAGTCCCGGTCTCCTGAGCCCCGGTCTCCTGAGCCCCAGTATCCTGAGCCCCGGTCTCCTGAGCCCCAGTATCCTGAGCCCCGGTCTCCTGAGCCCAGGTTTCCTGAGCCACGGTCTCATGAGCCCCAGTATCCTGAGCCCTGGTTTCCTTGACCCCGGTTTTCTGAGCCCCGGTCTCATGAGCCCCAGTATCCTGACCCCGGTTTCCTGGACCCCGGTTTTCTGAGCCCCGGTCTCCTGAGCCCCGGTCTCCTCGACCCCAGTATCCTGAGGCCC
Source organism: Brachyptera putata (assembly GCA_907164805.1). Taxonomy (NCBI): domain Eukaryota; kingdom Metazoa; phylum Arthropoda; class Insecta; order Plecoptera; family Taeniopterygidae; genus Brachyptera; species Brachyptera putata. Next base: position 2,290,461 of record OU015470.1, on the reverse strand, counting down.
GGTCTCCTGAGCACTGGTCCCCTGAACCCCAGTATCGTGAGCCCCGGTCTCCTGAACCCCGGTTCCTGAGCACCAGTATCCTGAGCTCCAGTCTCCTGAACCCCAGAATCCTGAGCCCCGGTCTCCTGACTCTGGAAAAAAACATCGAACAACTGTCTCCCAAACCACTGTATTCTCATAAGAGCAATGTTGAATGACTCTGAAAAAAAAGTACCAAGATTACGTTTTTTTTTTGAAAATCCCCAAAAAAAGGAAAACCATAGAAAACCGGGACCCCGCAAATGTCTGTATTTTTGAGATGATTAGTATAACTCTTAGGAGGTCGGTAGGGGTAACCCCCACCCCATTTTCTACACTCTGTGGATGAATTACGGAGAAATTCAGTTCGAACGAAAGACAGATTTTTTGAGAGACAGTTGCTCTGAGATACAGTTTTTCCTAGAGACAGTATAAGTTAGAGTCAGTATGTTTGAGAGAGAGTTGAAGCACCTTGTCGCATTTTCGTTCAAAAATATTCAAAAATAATTTGTTCGAAAGTGTTGAATCCGACTATTCCGGACGCAAGTAGACAGTTAGCTCCACGTGGTTTCGCGTGTGCGTCCACAAGACGATCAACCACACAACTGGGCCTGTGATATCCCCACGGAGCTATTGGACTCGTGATGTATCCAGAATCCCAGCGTTCGACATTGTGCGCACGCGGCATACAGGTCAGGACTGAACAAAAATAGATTTGACACTTTTTGTTCACATTGATGTCATGTCAGGAAAGGTTGAAATTGTTTTCCAAAAAATTGAGTAGGTCTAGACGTTTTTTTCGGAGAAAAATTGGTAAGTTTGGAAAATATTTGCAAAACAAATTATTCTCGAAAGCTCTAAAACTTGTACTGAATATGAAAAAGGCATCATGGCCATTTTCAGTCTTTTTTCACGACAGTTGGGTAGGAAATAACAGAGAAAACTCCCCAAAAGTATACATTTGATTGGATATTAGTAGCCTACCTTCGTTGCAAGCGGTGGTAGTATCCAGGGCAAGCCAACAGGGAGTAGAGTTAGTTTCACCAGCTGTTCACCTCCAACCCTCAACCTGTGTGGTTGTCTTACTTTAGGCGCACCGTTTATTGAAGTATTGTTTGTAGTTAGAGTTAGAATCCGAATCATTATTAGATGAGCGTAGCGAAGATTTTCATTTCATATACTGAGAAAATTTGGGCTTCGTTTTTATGTATTTTTTTTTGGGGGGGGGAGCCTATCATCACAAGTGTCACCAATAAATTAAAACGATTAAAATCTGTGATGGATATCAAGAAGGCACTGGTACCATTGTTTGGAAACCAAGGTTTATATACCAACAGACAGCCGCGGTTTTTAAACCTTCGAAGTGATCCATGGCCTGTATATGTACATTGAGCTGACCAAAAGTTCTTAATTCTACATTTCCATATTTCTAAGCTCATCTCACAACGCATATATGGCGTTTTCCCAGTCTTAAACATTAATACAATTCACAGTATCCGAAATTCTACTAACCGGGACTGTAATTGTGTATTATCCAAGTATTAATAAAGTTTCCAAGCATTAAGATGGTGTTATTATATAGTATTGTTCACATGAACATGAGCAGGTAGGGTTCTCCAAGGCATCTGAATGTACGAGTGATGGAGCAGCCCCCGTGGCTCGATCAAGGCCTGGGTTCGAGTCCTGCGTGAGGCATGTTGTTTTGTAACGTCCTTTCGCCTAGGCCTCTATCATCACTTGATTCATTCATTCGTACCCCCGTATAAGATAGCTGTTAGTAGGGTCGTTAAATGAACATGTGCCCAGTCAATGTGTGTAGTTGTTTTATTGATTACACGTATACACAGTCCCCTCCCTGTCTGGTCTTCTGGAAGCGGTCTGCCTGGACCCCGTTGGAGGCGATGGCGGCGTCCACCCGGAGGATCGAATCGGCGGACAGCGTCGTCTGGCGGCTCAGGATCCACGCGGACTCTGGAACACACCCCCGTGTCACATGACATGACTCGAGGCCACGCTCCTAGATCAAGTCGGTCGGGGGTTCTATTTTACAGAGCTGTTCTCCTCAACCTACTTTACCATTGTTAGATGAGCGTTAGCGAAGATTTCCACTCAACTCTCACGGAGCTTTGTCTGTTTGTAAGCACTGCACAGGTCACAGGGTTTGACCGATCGACATGAAACTTTTTTATATACGCAAACTTATCCAACTTGGAACCCTATAGTTATTGGGTCGAATCGGTTGGACCATTTTTGAGAAACATCATCATCATCAGGGTTTTCTAAAAACCTCATAAGATTAGGCTGGGCAGAAAAAATTGAAAAATAAAATCTCTCCAATATAAGTCAAATTTTCCTCAAATGTGAACACAGAAATAATACACATTAATCAAAATTGGCGTGTGATTCGGATCAGCCGTTTCGAAGAAAATAATTTACTACATGTTAGACGAGCTTTAGCGAAGATTCAATTTGACATACTGGAAAAAATTGATGTTCGTTTTTTTTTTATTATCATTTTTTTTCATGTTTTTTGTGGGTTCTCCACAGGTCAAACGGCTACAGCTATCAACTTCAAACTTTTTTCTATATGGTCCCTCATCTAACTTAGATCTGTATAGTTTTGTGGCATTCCGCATTATCGGGTGATAACTTTTTTTTATGAAATTTAGACATTTCAAAAATACCCATCAGAATAACACAGCGGAAAAAAAATATATTTTCATTTTCCAAAAAAATGAAATTTTGCGTCAAGTTGAATCACATTTTGATACACATTTCTGGAAATTTTCAGCTTGATCGGGTCAGCCATTTTGAAGAAAAAACATAAAATATGCTAAATTGGTACTCACTCACAGTACAGCCGATTCTCGAATTATTGAATTATTTGCTTCCATGGCCCATTCTTTGTCCTCGTGGCACTGGCAGCTGAGAACTGCTTGAAACATTTCCATTCATAGTTTTCCCTCAGAGACTATTTAGTTGAAGGAACTAGGAAAATGCCATATATGCGTTGTTAGACGAGCGGATAGTAATAGTATGGGTAAACCATACTATTACTATCCGCTCGTCTTACCACGCATATATGGCATTTTCCTAGTTTCTTCAACTAAATGGTCTCTGAGGGAAAACTATAAATGGAAATGTTTCAAGCAGTTCTCAGCTGCCAGTGCCACGAGGACAAAGAATAGGCCATGGAAGCAAATAATTCAATAATTCGAGAATCGGCTGAACTGTATATACTTGTCTACTGCAACACTACAATGTTCGACCACGGCCTTGGTTCGACATTCCAATCAATTCCAAGAAACTGAACACTTCTCCCAAGTCCTTGAAAAGTCCCTACATATATCTATGGCCACGGCCTGTGGGAAGCACTGATAGGTCTGGGCACTTACTGCCAGTCACTCCGAGGATGGTGCTGCAAGAGTGGACGAGCGCAAAGTTGGTGTAGTCCGTATCTAGGACCCAGTACGGGGCAGGGAAGGCTGGAAAACATTCATACAAAACATGATTTAACTCATACAAATAAATGCCAACTGTCTTTGAATAAACAAAAGAATAACCCATATAATAAAACTAATCAAAGAAGTGTTCAAATCATTATTTTGTCATCAATGATTTATCTCGAACATATTTTTATATTCTCTGAGCCCCGAAATCTTCTCTTCATACAGCATCAAAAGATTTCATAACTGTTTCACCCGCATATATACAGGTATTGAACTTACTCATGTAAGTTGAAATAGATAAAATCACATTCCTATAAAACCCCTTGAAAAGGCCCGTGTTAGAAATGAAGTGTCAGTGAAGTTGCCAGCCCTGAGTGAACAAGTTCGAGAGAGAAGGACGAGTTCTTACGAGCCACAGGGAACGAAACGAGGAGCTTAGCATCGCCCGAGTCGTCCAACAGTCGCGCGCTTCCCACGATGTCGTCGTATTCGCCCAGCCTGCAACAATCACCACGACACTGACATTGCTTGCCACTCTCACGAACATTACTTGCCTCCATTTATAATTTGTATTGAATTATATTTATATTTTAATGCAGAATTTGGATGGGCACCGCTTCTGTGGACCACATTATTGTGAACCCCAATATTTTGCACCACAAAAAAAGATCAAATTGACCCCAGTATTGTGGCTCACACGATTAAATTCCAAAATTGTACAAATACTTTGGTTTTGTGGCCCCCAATATAGTGGTCAACAAAACTAGAACACCGGGGTCCAGAATATCTTTTCCAACAACTAAATTGGCATTGTGGACCCTAGTAAAGTGATTCACAAGGACATAGGCAATGTCAAACTGAAAACTGTCCCCGATATAGTGACCCACAGAAAAGCAGTAGGCCTACTAGCCCCGAACCCGAGCTATGATCCTGCGCCACCAATACACAATATTCGCACTCGTGGTGCACGATCATAGCTCGGGTTGGGGGGCGCAGTATATCTTTTCTGTGGGTCACTATATCGGGGTACAGTTTTCAGTTTGACATTGCCCATGTCCTTGTGAATCACTTTACTAGGGTCCACAATGCCAATTTAGTTGTTGGAAAAGATATTCTGGACCCCGGTGTTCTAGTTTACTGGACCACTATATTGGGGGCCACAATATCGGGGTTCACAATGTCTAACTAGCTTTGGGGGACAGTATATCAACTTTGTGGTCCACTATATCCACACGACATTTGGATACAATTTTGTGGGCCACAATATCAGGGTCCAGTCTACGGGCTCCCCAGAATTTAGGATGGCTGTGAATAGTTATTATCTTTGCGATTGAACTTCTTTGCCATTTACGTATGAGCGTACAAATCAAGAAAACACTTTTTTGAAAATCCCAATTGTACAATATCACTATAAAATCATAAAAACCCAGTTTTTCCTAATTCGCATAAATAATTTAACGGGGGGGGGGGGGGGGGAGAGAAGGGGTAAATATGGGCCGGATTGTGACATCATTAAAGGGGAGGGAGGTCATCATCTCTGTGACCAACTCAGACAAGGGGGGTGGGGGGGGGGGGGGGGGGGGGGGGCGATGAACCCTAAAATTGTGTGAAATCATTTGTGGACAGCCCCAATTATTAAAATTGAGACTAAGTTTTGCTCAAAGTTGTAGGAATAGGTGTTTGCTGCAATGCATGAAAGTGACTCACTCGTCGTTGAACAGTCTGTTGTAGACGCGCACGGGTTCCGGGCCGTCCATCAGGCTGTAGGTGGCCGTCACGCAAGAGCCGTTGGGCTCGTAGCTCTGCGGGAAGCGCTCGATCTCGTACCACAGCCCCATGTACTGCAACACGGCAATATCACGTCTAGCACTCGACAACGGTACTACAGGCTGAGGGGGGGGGGGGGGGGACAAAGGAGTGGTGTCTCTTGAGCATATAGTAACATCTTTGCTCTTGAAGTAGTATATAGTAACATCTTTGCTCTTGAGTCTAGGCGACAACTCGCTAAATAATCAGAAAAACACATCGGGATATTTTTAAAAGTTTGGTTTATTCACGAGTGATTGTTTTTTATTAGACGAGCTTTAGCGAGGATCGATTTGACATACTCACAAAAATTGGTGTTCGTTTTTATGTTTTTTTTTTCGGTGATGATGATTATTGTTTGCTTAACGACCCCACCAACAGCTAGGTTATACGGGGGTACGAATGAGCAGGTGATTATGAAATTATGAAGTGATGATGAGTGAAAGGACATATACAAAAACCCATGCCTAATGCGGGACTCGAACCCACGCCCAAGGATGACTTCAGTTTTTGAAGCGGTGCCTCAACTGACCTAAGCTACCGAGAGCGTCTTTTTTTTTGTCGGTTCTCCACAGGTCAAACGGTTACAGCTCACCTTAGAACTTTTTTTCATTATGGTTCCTCATCTAACTCAGATCTGTATAGTTTTGTGGCATTATCGGGTGGTAACTTTTATTCTTATGTATTTTAGAAATTTGAAAAATATTTATTAGAATAACATGGCGGAAAAAAAAATTAAATCCAAAAAAATGAAATTTTGCGTGAAGTTGAATTACATTTTGATACACATTTCTGGGAATTTTCAGCGTGATCGGGTCAGCCATTTTGAAGAGAAAACATGAAATGTACTGAATCGGTACCACTCGAAGCAGTTTTTACCCATTTTTACCCATACTATTAGGGCCTACTATATCCGCTCGTCTAACAACGCATATGGCGTTTTCCTAGTATAGGCCTATACCATTCTCCGCACATCAATCATCATATTTGTCATATTTATAGTTACATATAAAATATTAGAATCCAGTTGAACAACTAAACAAAGAGAACTAGAAGGACGTTTACAAAAACCCATGCCTTATGCGGGACTCGAACCCACGCCCAACGAATACTTCAGTTTCTACCGCTAGCGACAGTTGACTTAGCCACCGGGGCGGCCTGAGCATTATTATTTTTGGGGTGCATTTATCTATAGGCACTTTTAAGGAATTTGGATTTGACCTAACCAGGCTAACCTAGGCCTACTAATTTGAATGAAACAACCTCAACTAACAATACACAATGAACCAAATCGGATTTTTTGCGTAATCGATTAAATCGGTTTTGTGCCCACCGCTAATTATAGGCCTAGCTGCATTTGAAGCAGATGACATGTTTGACATGTGTGACAACAGTGAAACAATTAAATGAGAAAAGATAATAACCAGATTATACCAATTTTTCATCACATTTCCTGAATCATTTAAATCTGCTATTGACTACAGCATGATGCTCTCAGGGCTCAGTACTCACAGCGGGCACGTCGAAGTTCTTCACCACGGTCACGTTCTGACAAGCTGCCTCCACTGAAGAAACAGCCAAGATGGCCGACAACAATACCACCAAGGACTTCATCGCGACGTTGACTGACCTGCTCCGTGCCAGCTGCCGCCTTATATACCTACTAGCTGGGGCAGATAAAACTAACAAAGACAAGTAGTACTCATTTGGCCAAGCGATAATGTTCGTATTTGTTCGGGCGTCACTTCAGTTGAGATCTCATGTTGTGTATTTAATGATTCATTTTTAATTTGTGGAATCTAACAATTGAGGCAAGCCTAGCTTGTCATTAGTGATACGGTTGGTTGCACAAGGGATATTATATAACTGTTTAGCAACTGATTACAGAGATTAGGTGATTCTTGTTATCTTGACCTTGGTGTTGTACGCACACGAGAGTGCAGTGACAGTGGTTGCCGACCACTCAGGTCAAGCGCTAGCCCTGTTGCTCCGGAACATAGCGGATCTGTTATATGTCTAAACAGGTTCATACTTTACACTAGGCCGGGAAATAAATGGTATTAGGCCTAATACACTTTATTTTCGGAATTTTAATTTTGCATATTTGTTTATTATATCACAACGATATGTACTGGTGATCAATTATCATTGTTTAATGATAATAACTAGGAAAACGCCTTATGTGTTTTCGCGTTGATGGATGAGCTAATAAGAATGAAATGGATTTTTCCGAAAAGTTACATGAAGTTGATGTTTTGACGGCATTCAAGTTGAAATCTATCTTTCCATTCGGTTGGTTTATTTCGTAGACTATGCTCATGAAGGAAATATCCGATGCAGTATAATGTTATACGTAATATTAGACTACTATTTGAAACGCAATGACAGCTGTATACATACAGACTATACATGTATACATGACAGCTGTACCTTGAGATCCAAACAATTATGACATTACCCTCCTTTTATATTCATTACTCACTCTCAATAATTTCTCTGATAATGAAGAAGGCCTTGTTTTAATCGTTCTCCATTGATTGGTGACACTTGTTGCTTGGATATTTTTTTATATCAAAACGACTGATTGGATTTCAATGAAAGTCCAGGATTAATGTGAATCATTATTATATTGAAATTCGGTGAAAATTTGATTTTTTTCGAAGGACATTTTTATTACGAGAATTCTTCTCCGGCGTATTCTTATGGGTAATTGGGAAAATGGAGAATTAGTTTTCTCAGAAGTGGTGCAAACAAATTGCGCATATAAAACAATGGGATTCAATCCAGATGATGACACATGGGCATGCCAAGAATCAATTGAATTTGAATTAGAGCACGAATTCCCTTCGCTCATCCAATAACGATTCACCACCTTCATTCGAGTTATTCTTGTTGATCTTGGTGATGGTTTCGCTATCCATGCTCATAATGACTGTTTCCCATGTATTTGGTAGTCTATGGCTATTGTTCAAGTTGCCTGGCCTTCTTTCAATCTCTATTGCTTCCCTTCGAATACGTGGAAGCATCTTATTCACTTGAGCTAGTGTACGGGCTCTCTCTGTGCCCAGTATCCATTACACGTTTGCTTAATGAGTTAGATGACACCACATGTTTAATGTCCAGTGCAAGTTCCTGCAATCTTGCTTCCATCCTTCTGCCTGTATGACTTATACATGAGCCTATACTGGGGTCCAGGAGACCGGGGCTCATGAGACCGGGGCTCAGGAGGCCGGGGCTCAGGAGACCGGGGTCCAGTAGACCAGGGCTCAGGAGACCAGAACTCAGGAGACCGAGGCTCTCGAAACCGAGGCTCGAGATACCGAGGCTCAGGATACCGATGCCTATATATGAGCCTATACTGGGGTCCAGGAGACCGGGGATCATGAGACCGGGGCTCAGGAGACCGGGGCTCAGGAGACCGGGGTCCATCAGACCAGGACTCAGGAGACCGGAACTCAGTAGACCGGGGCTCTTGAAACCGGGGCTCAGCAGTTCGAGGCTCAGGAGACCGAGGCTCATGAGAACTGGGCTCACGATGCCGGGGCTCAGGAGACATAGGCTCAGGAGACCGAGGCTCATGAGACCTGGGCTCACGATTACGGGGCTCAGGAGACGTAGGCTCAGGAGACCGAGGCTCGGGATACCGGGACTCGGGAGACCGAGGCTCAGGAGACCGGGGTCCAGTAGACCTGGACTCGGGGGACTGGGGTCCTGTAGATCCAGGGCTCAGGAAACAGGGGCTCAGGAGACCGGGGCTAAGGAGATCGAGGCTAAGGAGACGGGAGCCCGGG
>OU015470.1:2258897-2276397 GCA_907164805.1 Brachyptera putata | reverse complement strand
AGAATGAGTCAGAGCGTGGATCCCACAGTAAGCCGAGAATTTTGATGCCCTGGTCTGCGTTGGCGAAGACCAGCGGCGCCTCCGAATGTTCTGAAGGCAGAGTGCTCAATGCCTCGGGAAGATTGGAGGACCATTTCCGGAGTTCAAAACCTCCTCTAGCGAGAAGATGTTGAAGCTGAGCTTGAAGCTCTTTAGCTTCATGCAGGTCTCGGGCACCGGTGACGACGTCGTCGACGTAAGTGTGGTGTCGCACAGCATGAGAGGCGAGAGGGAAGTGCGTTCCTTCATCATGAACTAGCTGGCGAAGTACACGTTGAGCAAGAAACGCAGAAGGGGAGAGTCCATAGGTAACGGTATTCAGCTCATACTCAATTACCGGAGAATTTGACGAAGGGCGCCAAAAAATGTGTTGAAACTGTCGGTCAGGAGGATGAATCGAAATCTGGCGATACATTTGTTTGATATCTGCACAGATGGCAATAGGGTGAGTCCGAAAGGAGGTGAGAATCTCAGGAAGATCAGCTTGAAGCTTCGGACCACTCAAGAGTTGAGAATTGAGAGACGCACCTTTCTCGTCGGGAGAAGAGGCGTTGAACACAACTCGTAGCTTCGTGTTAGAGCTGGTCACTTTACGCACACAATGATGAGGGATGATATACTCGGCTTGAGTTACGGCGGGTTGCATGTGACCGAGATCTAAGTACTCCAGCATGAACCTCTGATAGGCGTTGCGTGCGAGAGATTCCCCTTCAGTCTTCGTTCCAAGGATAGGTAGCATCGCATGGCGGTGTTACGATTAGCTCCGAGAGGTGAGCGATGAGGTGTGAACGGAAGACCCACGGAGTAACGTCCTGAAGCATTACGAGAGTGGAAGGATACGAAGTGATCCTCGCACACTTGATCGTCAGGGTTTTCCTGCTTGGGCCGCGAAATCTCTTCCACTTCCCAAAAGCAACGTAGAGAACTCTCCAACGTGGGTGTAAGGCACGTGAAGAGAGAAAGAGGAGTAGGCGATTTGGCTCCGTCGGAGGGTACCGAACCCAATATGACCCAACCAAACAAGGTGTTGAGCGCGGAGGGCCTGCCTCTAATGACGTGGTCGCCGTTCGCGCTTAGAATGTCCGGGTACAGATCGGCTCCTAAAAGGAAGTCAATCTGGTCTGGAACATGGAATGTATCATCTGCCAAGGGGAGTCCGTGTTATCGCTCAAATATCTCCATGGGTACTGAAGAAGAAGGAAGCCGTTCCGAAATGGAATGCAGAACGAGTGTCTGAACGTCGATTGAATAGTCGCGATGAACGCGCGAAGCTATGGTGCACTGAGTGGTGCCATAAACCTGCGTTGTAGCTTGCCCGATTCCGGACACGAGTGTATGACAGGGCGTGACCATCAGCCCAAGCTTGAGAGTGATAGAGCGCGTGATAGCAGACACTTGGGAACCGGAGTCAATAACACCACGAATCGGCTGATATTGACCGGCAGAGTCTTTGATTAGTGCTCGGAACGTGCCCAGCAGGGCGGTCCGTTGACGAGAAGGAGGAGTCCTGACGTGGCAAGAGATGGCTACAACGGGGACCTCTGGTCGCTGGTTTGCTGGATGGGCGCCTGCTCCATCGGGATGGAGCGTCGTGTGATGATGTGTACTGCGACACTGTCGGCAGCAACCTTGTGACGCGCAAACAGACGGCATGTGTCGTCCCAGACAGTTGAAGCATCGATGCATTCGCTTCAACTCCATATATTTATTTGGCAACGACAGTTGACGGAATACGTCACACTGGTGAAGCTTATGAGGGCCTTGGCAAGTCGGGCAGGAGCTGGACGTCGTACGCGACGGGCTAGACGCGCGGGGACGTTGACGTGCTTCGTGTCGCGGCGGTTCCGAAACGAGCAGCGAATGGATCTTCTTGGACGACGACGACGTGCTAGATGGCTGTTTCGGAGAGCTAAGTCTTGCTCCACCTTCTTCCTCCGTCTTGCGGTTTGCTCCACCGAGCACAACTCGAGAGTCCTCGAGGTGTCGTATAGAAAGGGCGATGAGCTGCGTGTATGTGGGAATGGACGAAGAAGCATGCTTAGATTCAAAGATCTTCCTTGTTCGAGTGTCTAAATTAGAGAGACTAAGAGAGAGTAACAGAAAGTCATCTAAATTAGGTATAGATAACGCTTTGAGGGCATCCATGCAGTTGCGATGGATTTGCAAGAAATGCTGCAAATTAGCATGATAACTGGATTTCAATGGCGTAAAATCCAGCACTTGTTGTATGTAAAACGAGGCCAGAAGACGTTTATTCTGGTAGCGATTGGTCAAAGCTTTATACGCGAGAGGGTAGTTCTCATCGGATATCTGAAAGCTACCGATCGTAGCAAGCAGCATCTCTAAGTGATGATCGCAGGTAATGAAAACGTTGGACATTTGTCAAAGTCGTATTATCATGCACCAATGACGTAAACAAGGCGTAAAAGTCTGGCCAATGCGATATGTCGCCCGAAAACACCGGCAATTTGATTGTCGGTAATGAGTTGGCGCGAGAAACGTCATGAGTCGGCGACGGCGTGGGCGTCGACGAGACGACGGCAAGGTACAGGTTACGAGTAGCGTAGAACAGGTCCTCGAAGCTGGCTTCAATAGTGTTGACCGGTAAAACAGCAACGTCTTCGTCAAGTTGAGCGTTCAAGATCAGTATCTCATTCTGAACGTCTTCAAAATTGACTTTCAAAACTTCGAGTTGCTCAAAACGATATTTATACGACAAGACATCAGAACTTTGAAGCGATTTGAATGCGTCATAAGAGCGTTGCAGCGTTGCAAATATTCGCTCGCGTTTAGCCGTCAGCAATGATTGTTGTTTAGCGATTTTTGTGGTCATGGTTGCGAATGAAACAACAGATTAGGCACGGACGCGAAATATTTTGAAACCGAGTCAACAGACCAACAATGCGAGTGAGAATTATCAATTCAAAAATGAAACTTATTGCTAGTAGATGACCATCAGCAAAGTCAAGAGAATTGATGATGTTTGAAACAGAAACAAACAACGAGAATCGAGCCTGGGTGAGACAACGAGTATGCAATAATACACAGACCGAAATGCCAGGTTGAGAAATAACGTGACAACGTAATAATCAGCAACGAAGACTGATAACGTAAATAATGAATGACCTTCAACGTGATGAATAATGGAAGATTCGAGACGAATTTGAAATGGCGAAAACACGAAGCTATAATGAAATCTGTAGCGAGTACAGCGTGCGACGTAGAAGAGGCGAAACGAACAGGAGACCAGAAAGCGAAACAAGAGAACAAATGTCGATAATAGCGAACAAAACAAATAAGAGAAACAACACATTCCAAAGGCGTGATGCAAAAAACTTCTCCGGCTCAAGGGACCGAATGTTTGCGCTAGACCGAAATCTAACAGAAAAAGGGAGTGGACTGTATTTTGAAATGGTTTGAAATAGAAAATAACGAAGAGAGTGACTTACAGTTTGAAGCGCAGCGATGTCACCCAAACGAAGTGTAGAACAATAATCGAAGTATAAGAAAGGAAGAACGGAGAGCTGGGGTGTAAATAGAGAAGGAGAAGGTAGGAAGACTGAAGGAATAATCAAGAAGAAAAGAACAGACGAACGTCCGTCCGAACTAGCAAAATGCCTAGACGACCAAAACTGGATAAATAAATAAGCGTACTTGAACGATGCGTACTACACGAAAGAATATCTGTAACTAACTAACTTGTCATAGCGACATGCAATGGGGAAGGGGGTGAAAACCAGTTAGGCTGGTCGTACACAGAACTAAACAGAAGGGGAAACACATAGTTGGAACCACGAACGTGAATTGCGTCGGGAAAAAAGAAATAAAACAATGAATGGCGCGAACATATATATATATATATATATATATATATATATATATATATATGGTAATGTCACACTTTGCGGATTGCCCTTTCTGGAAACAGTTGGCGGTTCTGAAAAGAACCTTGTCTCTCGACGTTTCGGACAGCTGCGGCTGACCATCTTCATGGAGTCGTCTCGTTCAGGAACTAGAATCGAATGGCTGTCTGCTCTGTTCGACGCCAGTCTTATAATGGTGGTGCATTTTCTTCCTGGCCAATGGGAGGGGAGGAAACTCCGAGCTCTTCTTTTCTCTTCTCTCATTGGCGCGTGAGAAAGTGGAAGCTGACCAATGGGAAGCTCAGTCTGGCCAGTGTTCAGCTGCGGGTGAAATAGGCTGGATGTTGTGTTGTCAACTGGGAGGTCTGACTTCGGGTGACAGGCCGATGTGTCTCGGCAGTTGGTCGCCTCATCGCCGGCATGCCTCCAGCGCTCGCACTCGTGGTGGCGGTCACGGTCCTCGAAAGGGCCGATTCACGATCGGACGATGTCCCAGCGCTGCGGTGTGTGCCGGCAGTAGGTCGCCTCATCGCCGGCATGGTGCTGGCGCTCGGACTCGCGGTGGTGGTGATGGTCCTCAAAAGGGCCGATACACGGTCGGACGATGTTCCGGTGCTGCGGCGAGTCCCGGCAGTTGGTTGAGCGATCGCCGGTTTGGGCCTGGTGGTCTGACTCGGGGTGGTGGTGGTGGATCTCGGAAGGGCCGTTTCGCGCACCACTCGGTTTCGGGAGCTCTGTCTTTGTCTAGTATTAGGCCCGTGGGTGAGTGATCTGGTGGTGGCGCACGAACTCGAGGTGGTGTTGGTAGACAGGTCTGTTTCGCGATCGGCTTGGCTGGTGGCGAGTTTCCGGCGTTTATCCACCTTTGCCGGTTGGTTCTTTGCCTGGCTGCGGGTTTCGTCCGTTGGAGCAGAAGGTGAGACCACGATAGTGGACAGGATCGGTTTCCATGCTTGAGCAAGGCGTCGGCTGTCGTCCCGTTTGTTGAGATTGTGAAGACGCTTTTCAATCTCGATGCTCTCTCGGATTACTCGGGGAGCGAGGTAGGCGACGTTGTCTAGAGAGCGTGTGCCGGTGAAGTTGATGTTGTGCTGCGTTTTGAGGACGTGCTGGGCGAGCGCAGAGTTTGGTTCTTCAAGGCGAACGTTGATTTGGTGTTCGTCGATGCGCGTGGAGATTTTGCGTCCACTTTGTCCGATGTAAGTTTGCGTGCAATCACCGCACGGCACCTCGTACACGCCACTGCCCTCTAGGACTAACTGGTCCTTGCAATTACGGAGAAGGCTGCCAATCTCCCTGTCCGTGTTGAAGATGGTCTTGATGTTGACCTTAGCGAGTATTTTACTGATCCGGTCAGAGGTGCCTCTCACGTATGGAAGGAAGGCGAGGCACAGAGGATCGATCTTCTCGTCTTCATCATCGTTGGTGCCGGGTTTGGGTTTTCTGTGCCAGGCTCGGTAGAACTGACTGTTGGAGAATAAAACAGTATAAAATATATTTTATTCTTATTGTATCCAATAAATACATTAATAGATTGGTTTACATTTTGATATTTACGTGGTTGAAGTTTTGTTGATTCCAGCCGGCGATAGTTTAAGGCAGGGGGTTTATCTTGATGAAGGTTGGGGGAATGGCGACAATCTGTGACCAATAGTTTGCTGCGCCGAGGGGGGTGATGATGTTGCTGCCTGGAATGTGGCTCACGCTCTTGCAAGCAGCAGCGTGAACGGTGGTTATCGTGACGTTGATGACTCCATATAGCAATGATAATTACTATTTATCATGTAGATGTGGCGAGAAACAATATCGTGAACTTTATTAACTATTTCACTTAAGACAAAATCCTACTCTAATTATGTTTGGTTAATGGAATTGCCCGCAGGTTTCGATTAATCGATTATTATTCAAATTCTTTTTCATCCTCATCTTATTTGTTAATGTAATAAGATTCACTGTTCATTTCCGTCGTTCTCATAATTTATAATTTATTAACTTTATTTTGCCATATTTGGACTCACTTTATATATCACTGTTCATTACCGACAATTAGATGATGTAGCAGAATCTATCGATCAACATCCTACCTGAATCGCATGAGCTAGTCCTGCGGTCCCTGTCTCCCCGTCGTGCCGCCTGCACGCTGCCTACTCTACCGCCTAGGTCCCTGCTTACCCTGCTGTGCTGTGAGGCACAGTGCCTAGCCTTGTTACCCTTCCCTACTAGCTCATTCCTAGTTAATATGTCAGACTGTTTCAACTACCTACTCTAACCTCACACTTCGGTAAAGTATAGGGGTCGTACGTGGTTGTGAGGATGGCTTTCGGCCGTTTGTGTCTTGTCTTGCGGTGTTCGTTGTAGCGTCCTAGTCCCCTGGTGATCGGGTTGTGTGATGTGACTGCTTTTGTGTAGAATTTGCGTGTGAGTTTTGTCATGAATACTATTAGTGGATCCATATTCAGGTCTCTGTGTAATGTGTCGTTGCGAGTGAAGCGTGGGGCTTTTGTGATTATTCTGAGTATCTTGTTCTGTATGATTTGCAGCTTTTCTATGTGTTTTTTGTCCGCACCGCCCCACACTGCCGAGGAGAAGGACATGATTGGACGTATGAGGGATTTGTATAGCAGAAGGCCCTTTCTTTGACTGATGACTGATTTTCTGTTAATGATTGGATATAGCTCGGACAGTCTGCCACAGACTCTGCCTCTGATTATTTTGACGTGTTCACCAAACGTCAGTCTGCGATCAAGATGAACTCCTAGATACCTAACGACAGGTTTCCAGTCTATATTTAAGTCAAATAGTTTTGGTCGGGTGATTGGTTTACTTGTTCGCTCTCGACGGCCAGTAAACATGATAGCCTCCGACTTGGTCACATTAACTTTTACTGTCCATTTCGTATACCAGGCTTGCAGTGTGTTTAAGCCCTACTGCAATGTGCGCTGAATGCACGATACTTGTCTGGAGGATCGGTAAATGACCGTGTCGTCGGCATATATTCCTATTTCCGTGTCATCGGGCTTGGGGAGGTCGTTTATGAATATGTTGAAGAGGACAGGGCCCAGGACTGATCCTTGAGGTACCCCGGCAGTGATGTGACGGGTGGTCGAGTAGGCAGTTTTGATGTTGACTGTGAATGTTCTGTTTTCTAGGTATGATTTTATTAGGTGCACAAACCTCGCTGGTAGATTGATGTATATTAGCTTGCTCAGGAGTCCGGCATGCCAGACTTTGTCAAAAGCTTTCTCTACATCCAGAAATACTGCGCCGGTGAGTTTTCCTTGTCCGAAGCCTTTAGTTATGTGTTCAGTTAGCCACCCCCGTGAAGTTGGCCACGCACATATGCGAAATCAAATTTTGACAAATATCATTCGTTAGTGCTTCGATAGTGCAGGTTAGTGCCGCAAATAAAATCGTTAGTGCTATTATAGTGCTGGCACTAATTTACCAAATACATGTGCGGGGCCAACTTCACGCTGGCCCCGCACATGATCGGAAATTGAAATTTTTTGACGTCATCATCTTATATTGTGTTAGTGCTCGTTAGTGCCGCTCATTTTATCGTTAGTGCTGTACTGGTTTGGAGCAAAAACGACCTAAGTCATGTGCGGGGCAGCCCCGCACATGAGCAATTATAGCGTTTTTATGGCATATAAATTAAGGTCCTCGTTAGTGCTGGTTAGTGCCACAAAAATTATCGTTAGTGCTAGTGTGACGTCTTCTCGATGGTAGTCGGGGTGCCGCTGCTCTAGTGGAGATGGGGGGGAGGGGTAAAGGGAAAGTATAGGGCGCCACGTTATTTGAAAGTTCAAGAGAAAATAACGAAATCTCGAAAATAATAATGGAAATAAGACGGCTATATTCTCGAAATAATACAAAATTCCATAACAAAATACAATAACAAAATATCATAACAAAACACAAAAACAAAATACAATAATCAAACAGGTCGCCTTGCAATTGGGAATATTGAATAATCTCCGTAATATTAATAAGACCAACTAGACACTGTTCAATGGCATTACTTCAATGCAACAATAATATACATAAACATAAAAAACAAACAAGTTGATAATGTTATTTAGAAAATGAAAATAATATGCAAACCAACGACGTGCTTGTCCGCTCTTGTCCGTGGTTTCCACGGTCGAGGCCGTTGTTGAGGACGAACACCGATGATGCGTCGAGTTAGGGGCGGGGGAAAGGGGTATGATGACGTCGATTTGGACCACACGCTATACGCCTCGGTGAATGACTCCACTTCACAGCCAAACACTCGATATTGCCATATTATGGTCAAACCAACATCCAACACTTCTAGACGCAGATAATATTCAAGTTATTTGCATATAACGAATAAAGATAACAATATACAACAATTCCACAACTGGAAATCAATAAACCCGTGCTAGTAGTAATAGAATTCCGGCACTGCCGTTAATCACCAACAACAGTACTCAAAACTCTCTTCTCGCTTGGTCGCGTACGTCCTTACGCGTCCCCAAGATACAACTGACCTAACCGGGTCTCGAATAACAACTATGTCGAAGGCCCTCACGGCCAACCCCTCAACTAAATACATTACTGTGGCGTAGGGTCAGGGGTAGGTAATTAGGTAGTGGGTAAAATGAGTAAATGACGGGTTACAAATCTCCCTCTTTCCTCCTAGAAAGGTGTTAGTTACACCGGTTCTAGGATGACGGACCACCACCGTCAGCTTCTTCGTCATCGTTCGTAGGATTCGGTTTCAAATCTCGTACATGCCAATTTCCGACTGACCTACCTGATTCATCCATCAGTTGGTAGTCTAAATCCGAAATCTTCTTTTTCACTCTGCACTGTACATATTTCGGGGCGAGTTTACTAGAGAAGAAGTTCGCCGCATCCGATAAGTATTGCGTCTTTTTCCAAACTATATCTCCTTCTCGATATACCAGGGGCCGTCGTCGTAAGTTGTAGATGCGGCTGTTCTTTTCGTAGCTCCTTCGCAACCGATCTTTTACTTCTTCGTAAATTGTCGGTAATTCTTTCACCTGGTTCCCTCTCGCTTCTCTTGAACCGATTAGGGGGACGAAACCCTCTTCCGGTACTTCAGGGTGGGTCGATCCTGACAAAGTAACCTGTCTACCAAAGTTTAGGTAAACTGGGCTATACCCGGTTACTTCGTGCGTAGCCGTGCGTATGGCATAGCCAAGCTGAGGTAGCCGCTTATCCCAATGGCGGTGGTTGTCTTTTACATATGCTGCAATCATGGTTTTCAGCACTCGGTTAATCCTTTCGGTGGGATTAGATTGCGGGTGGTAGTTAGGGTTGTAGAGTATCTTGCAGTCATATTCTTCCATTTTTTTCTTGAAAATGTCACTCGTATACTGCTTTCCATTGTCGCATATCAGGTATTTAGGCGCGCCGTAGATTAATAAGACGTCTTCTTCTAAATGACGAGTAACAGCCTGTGCCGTGGCCTGACGCAGAGGAAACATTAGAGCATACTTTGTGAAAGTATCCGCGACCACTAAGAGGAAACGGTTTTGTTTTGTCGAAGCTGGAAACGGTCCCATCAAATCCGTAGATACCATTTGCCATGGTTGACTCACTACCCTCTGACCTCCCATTAGCCCTGCTGGCTTGACTTGTTCTGGCTTTAATTGGAGACATATCTTGCAGTGTCGTACGTAGCGTGATATGTCCGATGCCATTCCCGGCCAATAATAATGCTCTGCAACCCTCTTGATCGTTTTGAAAGCCCCTAGATGACCAGCAGTGGGCCTATCATGGCACTCTTCAAGCACTTTGTCTCTCAAACTCTTTGGTATGATCAATTTCCACTCCTGATCGTCTGGTCCAGGTAGTAGACTTCGCCGTCGGTCGATAACGTGTTTGTACAAATTTCCATCGTGGAGTCTCCAATTAGGGTATTTTTGCGGTTCGGTCTCCACCCGTTCAACCATACGACAATACCAAGGATCACGGTCCTGTTCTTCCACCTTTATGAGAGACAGAGAAAATGCCCGTGACAAGGCGTCGGGAACCGCGTGGTTCTTCCCTGGTCTATGCTCAATTTTAAAAGTATACTGTTGAAGGCGCACTGCCCATCGTGAAAGACGGCCACGAGGGTCCTTCAAATTGTGAAGCCATATCAATGAATGATGGTCGGTTATGACGGTGGAGCTAGCCCCTTCCAGGTAGGGACGGAACTTTTCAATTGCCCACACTACCGCTAGACATTCCTGCTCGGTGGTAGAGTAGTTACGTTCAGCTTTAGTCAAACTCCTACTTGCATATGCAACTACCTTTTCTCCATCGGGAAGTTCTTGCGAGATCACGGCCCCTAGTCCAACCGAGGAGGCATCCGTCTGAACTGTAAAAGGAAGGTCAAATGCCGGGCAGGTGAGGAGAGGCGCTTCAACAAGGTCCTTCTGAATTTTCCTGAACGAGTCTTCTTGTTCAGGACCCCAGAAAAATGCTTTCTTCTTACTATTCTTCCGAGTTCCTTTCTATAGCTCATTCAGGGCGGCCATTTTAGTAGCGAAGTTAGCAATGAATCTCCGGTACCAACTTGCCAAACCAACAAACCGCTTGACTTCGGTCACGCTTGTCGGAGTTGGATAATTAAGTATACATGAAACCTTTTCGGGATCAACATGGAGTCCATCTTTATCGACAATATAACCCAGATACTTCAGGCTAGAGCGACAAAATTGACACTTGTTTCGATTTAAGGAGAGACCAGCCATCTGCAATTTGCTGATCACTCTCTCCAAAATCCCCAAATGTTGATCGAAGGTGGGGGTAATTATGACTACGTCATCTAAGTATACGAAGACATGAGGCTCTAATTCGGGACCCAGTACGCGGTCAATCAACCTCTGCCAGGTCGCCGGAGCATTGTGTAATCCGAACGGCATACGTCGGAAGTGGTATAATCCTCGACCGGGGACAGCAAACGCGGTCTTCTCCTTACTGGATTCCTCCACCTTCACTTGCCAGTAAGCTGATTTCAAATCTAGCGTGGATATAACTCGTGCATCACGTAGCTGATCGAGTATAGCAGTGACGTACGGCAACGGGTACGCGTCCTTCTTCGTGACCGCATTCAGTTTCCTGAAATCTACACAGAATCTATACGATTTACCATCACGTTTCGCTATGAGCAATAGAGGTGAGCTCCACGGACTGTTTGATGGCTCCACTACTCCGCTCCTCAGCATCTCGTCTAACTCAACATTTATTTGACGCTGAACGATTGGCGAAACAGGATAGTAACGTTGCTTTATCGGTGCAGAGTCACCGGTGTCGATATAGTGCTCCACTAAGGTAGTACAGCCGAGTTGGCCCTGCTCATCATCCGATAAGTGTTTACTCAACATTGCCTCAAGTGCGTAACTTTGTTCTTGATTTAGGAATTCGGTCGAGGTTTCTGTCGTGGCTACCGTTGGTCCGTCGAGGTGAGAATCAAACATCCACGCCCCCTGATCCAAGTTTGGTATCACTTTGAAGGTTTTCCAAAAATCCCAACCCAAAATGAGGCTCGTTGTCACTGACGGTACTACTAAGACGGAGATAATTCGCATTTGGCCCTCTAGCTCCAAGGGCAACGCGACACTCCCCAAAATATCACAACGGTGACCATCTGCTAGTTTCGCTACCGCAGTATCTACGCGACTGAGCAAAAGATTGGGATTTTTCACGAATTCCCAGCCACTTCCTCCCAATATGGTCTGCGAAGCGCCTGAATCCAATAGACCCAACATCTCTCTCCCAAATATCTTCACCCGGAGATACGGTCGTTCGTCACCTCGAACTGCGGCAAGAATGTGCCCTAATCGTGTAGATAACGTACTTATCGTTACGGTGTCAAGCCAAGTTAACCATTCATCTTTGGCAGCCGGTCCATTGCGGGCATGCGCAGAGGACGATGACCGACTTATCGCCTTGCGTTGTCGTTTCCCGAATCGCGACCAGAACATAAGGGACAGGTGTATCTAGTGACTGTTTTCTTTCCGCAAGTCCAACAGAAAACCTTAGGTTCTTCTGGGCAACTAACCGTTGCCCAGAAGAACCAGCACAATTCCAGCACGCAGATTTATCTGACAGAAAAGCAGGACTTGCATCTCCCCTTGGCTTCTGAACATCACATTCTGCTAGGTGAGGTCTAGGTCGAGCATGATAAGCGAGGTCTGGTTCCAAACAATCTTTCCTTCCGGATGGAGGAGGCCTGAACTTCTCCATTCGTATCTTACTCTCTTCTAAAATACGGGTGATCGATGAAAGCTCCCTTACGGAATTGACAGGATGAAGACAGAGACGATCCGTGTAATACGGTAATAAATTTCGTAATAGAATCTTCAATTTCTCTTCTTCGGTCGGGGGTTTTGCGAGACGCGAAAACAAATTGGTCATCACGGCTAAATAAAGACCAACCTTCTCTTCACTACCCTGGGTCCTTGCACGGATTTCATCCCACAAGTTCTCTTCGTAGTCTACCGGTTGAAACTCGCTTTTCAAGAATTTGGATAATCCCACCCACGACTGGAGATCCTTCTTCACTGCCCTAAACCAGATTAAAGCCGAATCGGTGAAAAAATCAATCGCTGAAGAAAATAAATCCTCTGGTGGGACATTGCGTGCTTCCCTCAACTCCTCTACGCGCTCAAGAAAAGCGTTTGCACTTAGTCCATGGCCATCCCCCGAAAATGTAACTCCCCACTTGATCACAGGAATTTGTTTTCAAATAACTCCATTTCCTGGAGCGGCATGGTCAACACTCCTCCTAAGGTTAACTAGTCTGTTAGCCAGCTCGCGAATGTTTCGTTCCTCTTCACTGTCAGACTCGTGAGTCTGAGACTCGTCATGTCCAGTACTACTAGTAATCTTGCCAGACAAACTTTCGAAAATAGCTACGGTTCCTTGAATCAGGGTAGATTTAGTAGTCGAGACCGTCTCATCATCTGGTTTAATCCTTTCTAATCGGCGCAACAAATGCGCTAGGCGTACATCCAACCGACGGTAATCAGTGTCCGCTCGAGTGGTACCAGCGAAAGACTCTACCCCTAACTTCAAGTCAGTCAACTTGGTTTGGCAGACCGTCAGCTCTTCAGTAGGGTCCAAAGTTGTATGAATGGGTCCTAGCGAACGTCCCGCCTGTTCAAGTTTCAACAGAGAGGCAAGTAACTTCTTCATCTCGCCCACTGTTGACACATCTGTCACGCCTCGAATTTTCAACTCGTACTCAATCTCGTCACGTGTCAGCCTAGTATAATCCATCTTATTTCGTGTAATCAGGATATTTGTAATTGTAATTCAATGTTTAAATGCCCCACGTTGGGCGCCAATTTTGTGACGTCTTCTCGATGGTAGTCGGGGTGCCGCTGCTCTAGTGGAGATGGGGGGGAGGGGTAAAGGGAAAGTATAGGGCGCCACGTTATTTGAAAGTTCAAGAGAAAATAACGAAATCTCGAAAATAATAATGGAAATAAGACGGCTATATTCTCGAAATAATACAGAATTCCATAACAAAATACAATAACAAAATATCATAACAAAACACAAGAACAAAATACAATAATCAAACAGGTCGCCTTGCAATTGGGAATATTGAATAATCTCCGTAATATTAATAAGACCAACTAGACACTGTTCAATGGCATTACTTCAATGCAACAATAATATACATAAACATAAAAAACAAACAAGTTGATAATGTTATTTAGAAAATGAAAATAATATGCAAACCAACGACGTGCTTGTCCGCTCTTGTCCGTGGTTTCCACGGTCGAGGCCGTTGTTGAGGACGAACACCGATGATGCGTCGAGTTAGGGGCGGGGGAAAGGGGTATGATGACGTCGATTTGGACCACACGCTATACGCCTCGGTGAATGACTCCACTTCACAGCCAAACACTCGATATTGCCATATTATGGTCAAACCAACATCCAACACTTCTAGACGCAGATAATATTCAAGTTATTTGCATATAACGAATAAAGATAACAATATACAACAATTCCACAACTGGAAATCAATAAACCCGTGCTAGTAGTAATAGAATTCCGGCACTGCCGTTAATCACCAACAACAGTACTCAAAACTCTCTTCTCGCTTGGTCGCGTACGTCCTTACGCGTCCCCAAGATACAACTGACCTAACCGGGTCTCGAATAACAACTATGTCGAAGGCCCTCACGGCCAACCCCTCAACTAAATACATTACTGTGGCGTAGGGTCAGGGGTAGGTAATTAGGTAGTGGGTAAAATGAGTAAATGACGGGTTACACTAGTTTAGTTTGGTCACAAATAAATGTCAAAAGTAGAGATATAATATAGCGCCGGTGTTATCTATGTGCGGGGCCAACTTCACGCTGGCCCCGCACATGATCAAAAATTGAAATTTTTTGACGTCATCACCTTGGATTGTGTTAGTGCTCGTTAGTGCCGCTCATTTTATCGTTAGTGCTGCATTGGTTTGGAGCAAAATCGACCCAAGTCATATGCGGGGCAGCCCCGCACATAAGCAATTATAGCGTTTTATGGAGTATAAATTTAGATCTTCGTTAGTGCTAGTTAGTGCCACAAAAAGTATCATTAGTGCTAGCTCAGTTTGGCCACAAATAAATTACAGAAATCGATTAATAATTTAGCGACGGTGTTATCTATGTGCGGGGCAAAAGCAATTATATACATGCGAACATGAGCAATTATGGTATTTTTCTGTCACACAGAAGAAGGTTTAGCTGAAGGGTTAGGGTTAGGAATGCTGTTTAGTGCCGCAAGAATTATCGTTAGTGCTAGCTTAGTTTATCCACAATTCAATTCACAAAATCGATATATAATTTGGCGATGGTGCTATGTGCGCAGCATCCCCGAAGATGAGCAATAATGGCGTTTTTATGACATATACACATGAGTTCTCGTTAGTACTGGTTAGTGCAATAAAAATTATCGTTAGTGCCAGCTTAGTTTGGCCACAATTGGTTTCTAAAATCGATACATAAAATATAGCTACGGTGCTATCTATATGCGGGGCCAACTTCACGCTGGCCCCGCACATGATCAAAAATTGAAATTATTTGACGTCATCTTCTCAGATTGTGTTAGTGCTGGTTGGTGCCACAAAAATTATCGTTAGTTTTAGCTTATAGTTTGGCCATAAATTAGTTTCAAAAAACGATATTCAATTTAGCGACGTGCTTTTGGCATAACTAAGGTAGTACTAACGATAAATTGTGTGGCACTAACCAGCACTAACACAATCTAAGATGTTGACATCGTAAAATGAAACATTTTTCATCATATGCGGGTCCAGGGTGAAGTTGGCCCCGCACATAGATAGCATCGTAGCTATATTTTATGTATCGATTTTAGAAACCAATTGTGACCAAACTAAGCTGGCACTAACGATAATTTTTATTGCACTAACCAGTACTAACGAGAACTCATGTGTATATGTCATAAAAACGCCATTATTGCTCATCTTCGGGGATGCTGCGCACATAGCACCATCGCCAAATTATATATCGATTTTGTGAATTGAATTGTGGATAAACTAAGCTAGCACTAACGATAATTCTTGTGGCACTGAACAGCATCAACATATACCTTATTTCATGTGACAGAAAAATGCCATAATTGCTCATGTTCGCATGTGTATAATTGCTTTTGCCCCGCACATAGATAACACCGTCGCTAAATTATTAATCGATTTTTGTAATTTATTTGTGGCCAAACTGAGCTAGCACTAACAATACTTTTTGTGGCACTAACTAGCACTCACGAAGACCTAAATTTATACGTCATAAAACGCTATAATTGCTTATGTGCGGGGCTGCCCCGCATATGACTTGAGTCGATTTTGCTCCAAACCAATGCAGCACTAACGATAAAATGAGCGGCACTAACGAGCACTAACACAATCCAAGGTGATGACGTCAAAAAATTTCAATTTCCGATCATGTGCGGGGCCAGCGTGAAGTTGGCCCCGCACATAGATAGCACCGGCGCTATATTATATCTCGACTTTTGACATTTATTTGTGACCAAACTAAACTAGCACTAACGATAATTTTTGTGGCACTAACCAGCACTAACGAGGACCTTAATTTATATGCCATAAAAACGCTATAATTGCTCATGTGCGGGGCTGCCCCGCACATGACTTAGGTCGTTTTTGCTCCAAACCAGTGCAGCACTAACGATAAAATGAGCGGCACTAACGAGCACTAACACAATATAAGATGATGACGTCAAAAAATTCCAATTTCCGATCATGTGCGGGGCCAGCGTGAAGTTGGCCCCGCACATGTATTTGGTAAATTAGTGCCAGCACTATAATAGCACTAACGATTTTATTTGCGGCATCAACCTGCACTAACGAAGCACTAACGAATGACATTTGTCAAAATTTGATTTCGCACATGTGCGTGGCCAACTTCACGGGGGTCAGTTAGCCGTATAAGTTGGTGGTCTGTACTGTGTTGTCTTCTGAAGCCGAGTTGTTCGTTTCTGAGGTGAGTGTTTAATCGGTGTAGTATTACTTTCTCTGTGATTTTGCTCAGAGAGCTAAGTAGGCTGATGAGTCTGTGGTTGCCAGGGAGAGAATGGTTTTTGTTCGGTTTGGGGAAAGCAAGTATTTTGGCTGTTTTCATGTCTTTTGGGAAGTGCATCAGTCTGAGTATGTTATTGATTAGGTATGTAATGAGGAGTAGGGCCTTCATTGGAAGTTGGAATATGACTTTGTTTGGGATGTTGTCTAATCCAGGTGCTTTGTTAGGATGCATCTGTTTTAGTATGTCTTGTATTTCTTGTGTATTAGTTTTTCGAAAGTCCAAGTCTATCGGTCCGTTCAAGTTGTGGCTTCTACTGTTTTTAGTTTGGGTAGTAGCAGTTCATGATGTTCAATGTTTTGTCTAATCAGTATGGCTGTGTCCCCCCCATTGGAGTGTAGTCTGTCGCTCCTGTATGTGATGTATTGTCCTATCTTGAATTTATGTTTGTGTTTGAGGTGTGTTTCGTTTGAAAGTACTATCCCTATATATGTACCAAGTATGATTCTCTCCAGTTCTGTTTTTGAATTGCTAACCCCATTGCTATTCCAAAATAAGAGCTTACTAGTGCTTAGGTGCGTGATCGGGGTGGGTTTGGTAAGGGTGAGGGCGGTTGGATTCACACCGGCATCGTCGCCTTGACGGCCGTGATTACAAATTGTAATGCCGCCTCTGTGAGGGATTTCACGTCAGATTGAGTTTTAGCTGAAAGCCTCTTGTGTAGGATTTCTAAGTCTTGGAGGATAAGGGTCTGGAGGGTATTAATGTGGGCTTCGGTGTGTTGGTCAGCACTAGCCATCTCTTCTACCTGCGCTTCAGCATCGCTGCGCAGCAAAGCTTGATTTTGGGCCGGGGGAAGAGAAGTCTTACCGGCTTCTTTTACCTTCTTCTCTGGCCGTTCGATCTCGCTGCCTCTATTGCGATGCTGAGACTTATTTCTACGCTGGTTGGGTCTGTCCATGAGTGGGGTTATCTTGCGGGCTTTCACCGGGGATCTGATGAGGCTCTCGTCGGGTACTGCGGGTACTATGGGTGGGGTGGACTGAGTTGGTACTGGGGGTG